>JANRMT010062837.1:103533783-103549900 GCA_026402145.1 Polypterus bichir lapradei
CCAAACCATTTGTAAAGCCTTGCATGTTCCCAGGAGCACAGTGGCCTCAAAAATTGTGAAATCGAAGAAGGACTCCTCCTAGAGTTGGCCATCTGGCCAAAGTGAGTAATGGGCAAGAAAGGCCTTGGGCAGGGAGGTGATGAAGAATCTAATGGTTGCTCTAACTTGAGCTTCACAAAGTCCTCTGGTGAGATGGAAGAACCTGCTGGAAGTGCAACCATCTCAGCAGCACTCCGTCTATCGGGTGTTTGTGGCGAAATGGCTGGACAGAAGATGCTTTAGGGTAAAAGGCCTGTGGAGCTCTGAGAGCAGGACAAGAGAAATCCTAACAAATTGATCTCTTTGGACAGAACTTTGTGAAGACCAGGCACTGCCCGTCACCTGCCTAGGTATGGTGGTGGCTTCCTCATGCTGTGGGAATAGGGAGAGACTGGTCAGAATTGAGGGGAGGATGACTGCAGCCAAATCCTGAGTGGTTCTGCTCCAGAGTGGACGCCACCTCCGTCTGGGGTGATGGTCACCCGTGACAATGACCTGAAGCTTATAGCCATGCCGGTGCCGGAATGGCCAGAAGCCAAGTCAGTGAGTGCCCCATCCAAAGAACATCTGAGGAAAGATCCTGAAGATGGCAGTTCACAGATGCTTCCCTTTCTAGAGTTAAAGTGAGATCAACCGCCCAAATCCAGGAGTGCAAAGCTTGTAGAGACTTCCCTATGAAGACCTAAGGCTGGAATTGCTGCTGAAGGGGCTTCTAGAAAGTACTGAATTAAGGGTCTGGATGCTTACATGAAGCAGAGATTTCAACATTCACTTTGTCATTATGGGATGTCCTGTGCGGATTGATTACCCACGATCGAGCCACTTAAAATGAAATGTACTACGCCATAAAGGAGTACTTTCTGACTCCGCTGCTCTTGAGGACAGTGCCGAGAATGACAGCCATCGGGAACTTAAGAAAGGGGGGGTGCTGGGCTGCAGTTACTGGACATGACAGTTGGCCCCACTGTGAGAACCATACAGGAACCAATCACGCTGCTTGTGGTCATAGCGAGAGGCAGAGAAAAGGGAAGTTGGCTTGTTGGTTGCCTACGTATATGGGGGTCTTATGCACGGTCACGACACATCACAGCTGGATCTGGATATTCTGTTCAGTTTAAGTGACTCACCTGGGGTTGTTTAACTTCAGGACCCCAGTGGCTGCAGGTTTTCATTCTAACCCTTTCCTTAATTAGTGCCCCGTTTTTGCTGCTAATTAACTCCTTTTCCTTTGATTTGAAAGGACTTGTTTTTTAAGATTATTTGTTTCTCTGAGTTGCTTCATTTCTTTTCTTAATTGGCACCCAAACAGAAACAAAATGTGACATGAGTGAGCCAAAAGAAGACCACCTAAGTCAGGGCCTCAAACTCCAACCAATTTCACTCCAACCAGTTGCTTAATCAGGCGCCGAGTCTCGTTAATTAAATTCCATGGTTTCTTGGTGGTCTCACAGTGCAATGGCAGACATTTCCAAAATTGCTGATTTTTCTCTTTTCTAAGAGCTCTGTTAAAACGTTTTGGGGTCCTGAGCAGATCAACATTCCTGAGACCCTCATCTTTCCTTATGTTCAGTTTGTGTTTTGGCTCATTTTGTATCTCATTCTTGTTTGGCAGCTAAGTAAGATAAAATGAAACAATTGAAGGGGGTCCGAGTCTTCTAGAGCAAGTCAATTACAATGTTAATTAGCAGCAAAAACAGGTCACTTATTAAGAAAAGGGTGAGAATGAAAACCTGCGGCCCTCCAGGAGCAGAGTTGGGGACCCCTGATCTACACAAGAATTGAAGCGGACACCCGATGGGTGAAAGTTGGGCTTCTTGGCTGCTGGACCACCCTGCCTTGTAACTTCATGAGCTCTGCCATTTCTGTCCACTCTGCCAGAAGAATCCCAGGCTGCCCTGAACCTCCACGTCGAGGCCTACGAGAGTCCAGAACTGTCCATCGACCTCAAGGAAAACAGCGAATATCGTTAGTCGACCAAAAAGGTAGGAGAGGGAAAGCAGATTCGTAGAAGTGACCCTTGGTCTCCTCTCGACTTCTCCACCATGCACCGTGTGACCAAAAGTATATGGACGTCCCTCCAAATGATGGAGTTCAGGTGTTTCACCCTCACACCAGATCAAGCACCCAGCCGTGAGGACTTAAGAAATTTGACAAATGAGACGAGCCCATTCAGTCCACGCTGTCTCTATTGGCAAACCTCGGGACGTACCGAAGTGGTCGGTGACTGTAAACGTGGCACTTTTATAGGATGCCACCTTTGACAACAAGTCAATATGTGAAGTCCCTGCTCTGTGATATCCGCCCAGGTCATCCAGAAGTGCCATCATTGTGAGGCGGGGGCAACAAGGAGCAACGACATCTCAGCCCTGAAGTGGTGGGCACAGAGTGCTAAGGTGTGTCAAAATGGCCTGTCCTCTGTGGCATCACTCACAGAACTTCTAAACTGCCTCTGGAAGTAACATGGGTGCAAGAACTGTGCTTTGAGCTTCACAAAATGGGTGTCATTGTGACCCCTAAGTGCAGTGCCAGGTGTTGAAGCATGCCGCCCACCATTTGCCCCCGAAGCAGTGGACATGCGTTCTCTGGAGTGATGAATGGTGTTTGACTACCTGGCATATTGATGGCCCCAGTTAAGTTTGATGGATGCCAGGAGAACACTACCTTCTGGACTCCACCATCAGGTTTGGTGGAGGCAGGGTAATGGCAGAGTTTGGGCTTGGCCCCTTGGTGCCATTGTAAGAGTCCTGATCATGCCATCTTAGACAATTCTGCACTTTCAGTTTGAGGAGGTTCCTGGTCTCTGGTCCATAAACACATGGAGGAACTCCAGAGCCCTGACCTCCACCCTACTGAACCACCTTAGGGGTGAATTGGCGAGGTGACGTCAGTACTTGACCTCACAAAGGGGCACAGATTCCCACAGTCAGATCCCGGAATCTCACAGAAAGAAGAGTAGAGGCTGTTATGTGCGGGCGCAATTCTGTGGATTTTAAAATGGGATGTCCAGCAAGTTCCCTGTAGGTGTGATGGTCAGGTGTCCACAAACTCGTGATGGGCTTGATGTTCATTTTGGTATTTCGACAGAGCGGCTTTGTGAATGGCGCACAGCCACACGTCTCCAGCTCAGCCTGGCCTTTTTATTTTGTTTGGTAGTTTGCCTCATTCTGGTCAAAATGCTTTAAGTTTGAAACTCTGAAGCGGACGACCGTGGAATGCCTCTGTTGGGCTGGGCAGGCTACTGTTTTAAAGCATCTGGATAATGGATCAGGTGTCATGGCGTCACTCGCGGAGAGCGCCTGGGAAATGAGAAGTCCTGGAAATCTGTTTAGCCCCCCTGAAGTTGGCATCTTGCACCACTGGGAAGATGAGCTGTGGGTTATGGTAACTGAGTCAGAGGAATGGCACTCAGTCCAGGGGTTTGGGGGGCCCACCCCCCACCCCTGTGTGCTTTGCTCAGGTGAACTGCGCAGATCAGGCCCCGCACGTCAAAATATCCGTAGAGTCACAGAGAAGTTTACAGAAATGACGAGGAAAAGGGGCGGCTGGTCCTTAAGCACATCATGTGAGTGCCGCATCGACAACGTGCACAGGGAATTTGGCTTTTCTGACACCGGTCAACAGGTGAAGACCCTTCAATGTCAAAGTGACCACCACCTTCACTTGTAGAATTTGTATGTATTTGCCATTTGTTGCTGTCTGTGTCTATATAGCGCCTTTCCTATCTGTTATATAGTGCCCTACATATCTGTCTAACAATCATTAATATGCAGTGTTTCATTTCTATTTTCTCGATTTTCGTTGTTCGGGCTAAATGAATGACAAATAAAAAACAGAAAAGTGTGTCCGCTGAATAAGTGACATGAAGGGGCTGAAAGCTTATCCCAGAGGAACCGTCCACGGGGCGAACACGTTTGTATGGGCGCGGAGTATACAGTATTACACACGCTGGGCTGGGGGTCTCCACGACCCCAAGTCTGACTCGCAGTCACCTGTGTGCACTTCTATATAGTGCCTTACGTGTCTGTCTAGCAGTCCTTTTATATGAAATGTTTGTCTTCTGTATTAGGTACCCCTTTTACCTGTTTATTATACTGCGCAGTGCTTTATGTGTCTATAGAGTGCCTTTCTTATGTATTATATAGCGCCTTACATAACTGTTTAACAGTCATTTATGGGGCTCTTTATGCCTGCTTGTTTTCTCTATTTAGTACCCTTTCTATCATACAGTGTCTTTCCTGTTAGTGTATTATATAACGCTTTATACATCTATATAGTGCCTTTCCTATAGTGACTTACACTAACAATCACTGATGTTGAATTTGTACGTTTGTTTTCTGTATTCAGTATGATTTCTATCTATTAAACAGGGCCTTTTCTGTCTGTGTTATATAGTGCTATGTACATCTGCATAGCGCCTTTCCTATCTATTATATAGTGCCTTACATATCTGTCTAACAGTCATTTATGTGCAAGTTTGCCTTTGTATTTGTTTTCCCTTTCTATTATACGGGGCAGAGTGGTGGCTCTGAGGCTAGGGATCTGCGCGGTTCAAGTCCCGTAAACGCCAGAAGTGACTCTACTCTGTTAGGCACCTCAGCAAGGCCCTTAACCTGCCATTGCTCCATCCCGGCTACGACATTAACCTGAAGCAGGTCAGAAAACGTAGGGTTGGTGGCAGGATTGGCACTCAGGGCACTGTTCAGTGTGATGCTGAAGTGCCACCCTTTGCTCGGATCTCGCAGTTCGGTGTGTGGTTGGTGTGGCAATGCTTTGTAAATGGGGAATCTATTATATAGTGCCTTTTCAATTACTGTAATATACTGTATGATGCTTTATGTAACTATTTAGTGCCTTTCATATCTATTATGTAGTGTCTGACATGTCTGCCTAACAATCGTTCATGTAGAAAATGTATGTGTTTTCCAAATTTAGTGCCATTTCTATCTATGGATAGAAATGTGCTTTGTGTGTCTGTATAGTGCATTTCCTATCCCATTATACAGTGCATTACATATCTGTCTAACAATCATTAATGGAGTTTTTCAGTTCTATTTTCTGTATTTGGTACTCTTTCTGTGTAACTATTATATAGTGCCTTTCCTCTGCATGTATTATATAGAACTTGAGAAACTGAAGGAATGTTTCTGCATAGCGTCCTTCCCATTTCTCTGACAATTGTTCATGTGGAATTCATATGTCTCTTTTTCATTTCTATTTGTTTACTGCATGTAGTGCCCTTTCTCTCTGTCTGTCTCTTATATAGTGCCTTTCCTATGTATCTCGTATATGGTGCCTTTCCTTAATGAATGAATGAATCTGTATGGTGCCTTTTCTATCTATTATATAGTGCCTTACCTAACAGTCATTTATGTGGAAGTTTTCATTTCTGTTTGTTTACTATATGTAGTGCCCTTTCTCTCTTATATAGTGCCTTTCCTATGTATGTATTATGGACTGTAATGCTTTAGATAATGAATGAATGAATCTGTATAATGCCTTTCCTATCTATTATATAGTGCCTTACATATCTGCCTAATAATCATTTATGTGGAAGTTTTCATTTCTATTTCTTTACTGTATGTAGTGCCCTTTCTCTCTGTCTGTCTCTCATATAGTGCCTTTCTTGTCTATAATAGAGTGCTGTACCTGTCTAGCAGTTGTTTATGTGCCATGTTTCATGTCAATTTAGTTTCTCTCTCTAGCACCTTGTCTGTCTGTTTATCATATTGTGCCCTTCCTTTGTGTGTTCGTATCCCGTAATGAACGTCCCATCTCGGTCTGTAGTGTTCTTCAGCTCTCTGTTATGTAGTGACTTCCATATCTGTCCACCTCTGTATTATTTATAGCACCTTTCACGTGTTTGTTTAGCTAGCTGTCCTGCATGTCACCTGTCATATTCATCTACCTATCGGCCTTTTATAGCGCCTTTCATTCCTCCCTCTCTGTTCCCACCTTGTTTTTCCTCCTTTGTGCCAGTCTGAATGTCTGACCCTATGCAAGTCTGTGTTGCCTGTTGGTCTTTACGGTGCCACATCTCTTCCTTGGCTCTCAACCACAGGCTCCTCTTTGGTTTATTGTGCCTTGACAGCCCCCTTGGCATTAGGGTCCCTATGCTGACTCCATGTGCCGTCATGCCTGCTGTGCCCCCCTCATTGCTGTCCTGTTTCTTCCACCGTTTCCTTCTGTAAATTCTATCGAGGCCTCTATGGATCGGCTTGTCACTTAATAATTTTAAACTGATCTGAATGCTCTCCTCACTGCTGGGCACCTCATGCTGGCACTGTGGCCACCTGATGTCTGATGCAGCTTCGTGTGTCCCTTTATGGTGCACTTTGAGCTCTGCGTGGTTGGTGAAGAGAAAGCCTGGACGAAGGAGAGGTGCTGGCAGGCATGTTGGCGTTTGCCCGCCTGCCCCCACCCCCCCACACTGCGACCAGACCTTTACCCATATGGGCTCGCCTCTGGTTGTAGTCTCAGGATTTGTCTTATTTTTCTTTGATTATCGCCTTGTGATAGCAGACGAGTGGACCACCTCCAGCAGGTCGAGGGTATCTTTTTATCTGCCTTTCCCACTTTGGTTTGTTCTCCAGCGTTGGCACACAGCTACGGTCGTTTTGGCTTGTTGTCATCGTTACCACCTGGCGGTCTCCCAGTGATCCCTAACGTCTACCTGCCCGTTTATCTAATGTCAATATTGAGCTCCGTCATATCAGATGGCGAGCTGGCCGATCATTCCCTACCCAGGGAGGTGCATTGAGAGTGCGACCCACAGCGTCACCTGTGTGTTTGTGCAAACATGAGACTCCCCGAGTGCCCCCTTCATAAAGCGAGTCTCCGCCAATCACGGCTTGATGTGCGAGTCCTGCCTGACAACTTTTCAGACATTTTAGGGTTACAACCTGGCAGTGTGTGTGTGTGTGTGTGTAAGGCAGCTTTGTGATAGACTGGCACCTGGGCCGGGGTTGCCTCCTGCCTTACATTGGATGCTACCAAGGTTGGCACTGGCATGCTTAAGTTATGCTTGAGTTTGGTTTTCTCCTCTTTTTGGATATTTTCATTGTCTTTGAATTATTTTTTTACATGTTTTTTTTTATTGTTAGGCATGTGAGCATTGACAGTCATGTGAAAAAGTAAGTGCACCCCATAGAAATGATGATTTTTTCAACATATCTGAATAGGCACACATGAGCTCTTTGTACCAACTGTCCACTCCAATAAAACACAAGGAAAATTTACCTTCTCGACCATTTATTCAACAAAACTATCGACGTGATGTTTGTGAAGGCTAAGGGGGCACCACAGAGCCCCTAACCCCAAGCACAAACACACAGCCACAGTCCCGGGTTCAAATCAAAGGGTTTTTATCACCCCAATGCCTTTTATACACAAACCCAGTAGCATAAGTTGTCTCCACTGCACTGCCCTCCTCTAGTCGAGTGTTACCCGCCTGCCTGCCTGCCTGCCTCCAATCCCAGCTTCGGCTCGCCTGGATAAGGCAATGTGGACCCTTTTATTGAGGGCCCAGGAGTACTTCTGGTGCCAGGGCTTTTGCCTCTTTGAAGCACTTCCAGGGTGATATGGAAGATTCCAGTAGCAGGAAGCGAAACTTCCCGTGGAACCACCCATAAAAAGCAGCAGGACTGCGCTATTGGACTACAAATCCCAGCATCCCTACTGGTGTCCTGACAGGCTGCTGCCATCTAGCATCCAGGGGGGAACAGACATCCCTTAGAGCCAACTCTTCCCTGTTCGTCCTTTTCATCCTGGCCAGGGAAGGTTCTACAGATATGTCCATCTGCCTGGGTAAGAAATCTTTCCTGATCGGAATGTCCATCTATCCCCCACCCCAACCCCCACGAGAAGTCCCTTTCAGGTCTGGTACCACTCTCTCCTTTGGCCCGTCTGTCCTCTTGGCGCCTCCCATCTGGGTAAGGATCCTTCCCCTCTCCTGGTTGGGATGTCCAATCGTCCCATGTGGCACTTACTTGGTCTACTGGGGGGGAACGAGAAAGGTCCACAGGTTTAGCAGAAATGACTTCTTGTAGGCGTTTTTCCATAACTGCCCACCAGTCTCTGACATTGACTCCACTCCTCAGTGCAGAATTCCTTCAGGGTCGAGATGTTTGTCGGGTTTCTTGCCTGTGCCACCCATGTCAGCATTACAGTGGTCTTTTTGGGCCATTCCTTGCTGGATTTTTCTGGTGGGCTTCAGATCATTATCGTGCTGGAAGGTCCATTTCTGGTTTATCCTTAAACTGTTGGCTAGATGTCCTCACGTTCTCCTCAAGCCCTCTTTGATGTGATGCAGAATTCCTAGTTGGCTCCAAGCAGTCCCCCCCAAACCAGAACATTCCCACCACCCTGCTTCACGGTTGGTTTGCCGTTTTGCACCAAACACATCTTCCTGTTCCACCTTTGACTCTTTTTTCTCCAGAAGGCCCAGGTGTTGCCGAAATGTTCACTCTGATGCCCTTTTTCCCTGGCACACCGCACATGCAGCTCCAGTTTGCGCCATCTCTTTCTGATTGTGGATGCCTGCTGTTGCCACAATATAATTTTGTTATATTAGGGACTACTTTTTGTATTAAATGGTCAGCTTTGAATTATTTTACATGTGTTTTTTTTTGTTGTTAGGCATATATCGACAGTTGTGTGAAAAAGTAAGTGCACCCCATAGAAATGGTCGACGTTTTCAACATATCTGAACAGGCACACATGAACTCTTCATGCCAACAGTGCCACAATGAATCATTACCTGAAATTCTTGTTCATTTGACTCGTGAAATCAGTCGTTACCTTAAAACAGAGCCTGTGAGTCATGTTCATTTGATTTAATGATAAAATGTCAGTCAGTCAGTCATCGTCCAACTACAGGGTCACGGGGGTCTGCTGGAGCCAATCCCAGCCAGCACAGAGCGCAAGGCAGGAACAAAGCCCAGGCAGGGCGCCAGCCCACCACAGGGCACACACACACACACACCGAGCACACACTAGGGACAATTTAGAATCTCCATGGTGCATCACAAACATTAACAATGCCTTTACGAATTCCATACCAAATGGCAAATAACAGAAACAATTGCATTGCATTTGTTATTCCAACAGATGGTGCATCATGAACATCCATCCATCCATTATCCAACCCACTATATCCTAACTATAGGGTCATGGGGGTCTGCTGGAGCCAATCCCAACCAACACAGGGCGCAAGGCAGGAAACAAACCCCATGCAGGGCACACAAACACACACACACACACACACACCAAGCACCCACTAGGAACAATTTAGAATCGTCAATGCACCTCACCTGCATGTCTTTGGACTGTGGGAGGAAACCCACGCAGACACGGGGAGAACATGCAAACTCCACGCAGGGAGGACCCAGAAAGCAGCGCCACCACTGCGGCACCCTGCTAAGATGAAATATTATTATTTATGTAGCGCCTTTCCCATGTGAAACTGAGACATTACCCAAAAATGAGGTGCACGATTCTTTCTTACTTGAATTTTGAAATGAATTATTACCCAGAAAGAGTCACGTGGTTGTCGTTCCTTTGATTCGTGAAATGCGTCATCACCTTAGGAGAAGTCGCACGATTTTCATTTGTTTGATCTGTGAAACTATTCCTGTGCTTTTTGATTCATAAAATGAATCATGACCCGAAAACGAGGTGCGCAATTCTCAGTCATTTAATTCTTGAAATGGATCATTACCCAAGAAAGAGTTCCACGAGTCTCATGCAGCTGACTTGCAAAACAATTCGTCCTGTTTTATTGTTGCATTTTCACTGTGCTATCGTGTAGTGTGCTTTCATGGGAGACAATAGTGCATGATATGAATTATCAGCATATTTCAAATATAAAGTGATATGCCAAACGTCCTGTAGAAATCATAGGATTTTATATTTGTGATTCATTCAGCCGAGACTATTGCCAAATGTAACGAATCAAATGAGTCGTTTCATTTAAACGGGTAGTCAGAATTGTGATTTGAGATGCCACTTCGCTAGTTGTGGCCGCACTCGGACTGTTTTTCCGTCACTGGAATAGGGGTGTGTGGTGGTCCCGAGGTCTCTGCAAAAGGACGAAGGTCCAAGTCTTTAGAGTGCTGGTGCTCCCTGTTTGTGACACATGGACGCTATCCAGTGACCTGAGATGAAGACTGGACTCCATCATGTGTGTCTCTTCGGAGGGTCCTTGGGTACTGCTGGTTTGATTTTGTGTTGCTCATGGGGTCCCGAATGAGGCACATGACCTGCATTTTGAGGGAGCGTCAGTTATAGCACTATGGCCATATTGCGCGATTACCCGAGGGTGATCCGGCTCATTTTCGAGGACCTGAGCGCCTGGACCAAGCTAAGAGGACGCCCACATAACACCATAGGGGGTCATGAGGTCACTGGAAAGGGGTGTGTGGCGGTCCCGATATCTCAGCAAAAGGACGAAGGTCCAAGTCTTTAGAGTCCTGGTGCTCCCTTTTTGTGACACATGGACGCTATCCAGTGACCTGAGATGAAGACTGATCTCCTTCATGTGTGTCTCTTCAGAGGGTCCTTGGGCACCGCTGGTTTCACTTTGTGTTGAACGAGCAGGTGGTCTTAGAGTCTTAAATGAGGCACATGGCCTGCCCTGTGAGGGAGCGTCAGTTATAGCACTGTGGCCATGTGGCACAATTACCCGAGGCTGATCCAGCTCATAGGATTCTCATTGTTGAAGACCCAAGCAGCTGGACCAGGCCAAGGGGACACCCACAGAACACCATAGTGGGTCATAAGGTCACTGGAAAGGGGCGTGTGGCGGTCCCGATATCTCAGCAAAAGGATGAAGGTCCAAGTCTTTAGAGTCCTGGTGCTCCCTGTTTGTGACACATGGACGCTATCCAGTGACCTGAGATGAAGACTGGACTCCTTCATGTCTGCCTCTCGGAGGGTCCTTGGGTACTGCTGGTTTGACTTTGTGTTGCTCATGGAGTCCCAGTGAGGCACATGACCTGTGAGAGAGTGTCAGTTACGGCACTACGGTCATGTGGCGCGATTACCCGAGGGTGATCCTCATCATTGAGGACCTGAGCGGCTGGACCAGGCCAAGGGGACGCCCATGTAGCACCAGGCTGCGGCAGATGGGTGGGTTGGGACTGGATTGCGTGTCTGCCTGGGGGAGGGGGGTTTGCCAAGCAGGAACCCGAGTTGTTTCGTCATGTGGTGGGCACTGGCTGTACCAGTACCGGCTCCCCACCCTGACCTGACCTGTCTTTGGTCCAAAGTGATCTCTTAACAACATGGCTTCCAAAATCCACACACACCCCAATAAACTGTGCAGGTCCACCATCTCCTTTTATCTCGTCATCTGAGGAGCCCCACCCACTTCCATCTGACATCCAGCATTTCATTTACATAATGAGTCCGCCCTCTGGCTGAATCTGTAATCCTGATTGGTCCATTGGGCCTTTTCTAATCTTGCATATGCAGCTGCAGGCCGACTGCCCCTCTTGGTGTTCCAGTGCTGTAATCCAACTGGCCCCGCTGGTCCTGTAAAGATTGTACCGTACGTGCCAGTACCTTTATGCTGGTATCTGCCAAAGTCCTCTGAATTTTGAAATCTATCAGATGGATTTCAGATGTGCATTTTTTTGGCCGTGGTGCTACAACAACAACACCATTTATTTATATAGCACATTTTCATACACACAGTAACTCAAAGTGCTTTACATAATAAGGAATAGAAAAATAAAAGACACAATAAGAAAACAAAATAAATCAACATTAATTAACATCGAATAAGAGTAAGGTCCAATGGCCGGGGGGGACAGAAAAAACAAAAAAACTCCAGACGGCTGGAGAAAAAATAAAATCTGTAGGGATTCCAGACTATGAGACCACCCAGTCCCCTCTGGGCACTTTTTTTTTTGGTCCCATTCATGAACGATATGGTCGAGTTAAATCCAAGTACATAAAGTACAGTTAAACTCCAAAGCCCCGCGCCGTTTGTACCTGAGTGTATGCTACGTTTGTATTTTTATATGTTAATGGAAAAAATGAAGAGCAGCAGCCATTGTTGGAGTGACATTTGAGCCTTCATTACTGAAACAAAAATAAACAAAGCGAATAATAGGAAAGCAAAACAGGACAGCAAGAACAATAAGAGGAAGACGGGGAGCCGTTGTGCAGACCTCCAGTATCCCGAGTGACCACCTCGTCTCGTGGCATTGTCCTCTCATTCCTGAGCAAGCTGCTGGCCATTGCCAAGGCAGAGGGGCGCATCTCCGGGTTACGGCTGAGCGGCATTCCAAGTATAATGAGGGTCTGATTTGAAAAAGCCGAACTGAAAACTCCTCGACGGCGATGGCTGCTAAAGTGTTGAAACATGGGTGACTGGTGTTGGGTAACTTTGCTCTTTGAATTTGTTCATTTTGTAAGTTCATTCAGGCGCCCCTTCTCTTAAATGGCATGTCTTCCAAAGGGACTGTGTGTTTCGTAGGCAGAGGGTAGTAGCAGGAGGGGGCAAACACTTTTTCACAGCACTTTTTTGGATGGCAACTTCAGACCCGACAGACCAGAAAGCCTGCAGACGCATGTCAGCTTGGTGCGGCTGCACTTAACAAAAATACCCGCTGGCCTGATATGCATCTCCATGTCGGTGGCCTGCAAAGTGGCAGCCATGGCTGAAATTTGATCAAAGACGATTTTGAAAAGAGGAAGGCAAATCAAATAAAAATGAAGGCAAGTCAAAAAAACATAAATGAATGAAAATCCAAGTGAGGTACATAAAGAATTTTTAACTGGTTTGTTAAGAATGAGCTGGGCACACTCCAGCAGGCTCTGCGTTGTTGGTAGCCACGGGCATCTCTGAACTGACGGCAGGGGTGAAGGTCACGTGGGAGCCAAATGGAGGCATCAGCAGGACGGTGGATGCCAGGGGATCTTTCCTCTAAAGGGTATTTTGTCCTCCTGCTATCCCTGCCCTGCGCTCCTTTTGGAATGTCGTGTCTCTTGATTCCTGTTGATGCCCATGAAGATGCCAGCACCGTGGAGGGTTTGCTTAATGACTCTAAAACTTGAACCCAGGGCCATCCCCACGTGATGGTCACCACAAGTCACTGATGCAGCTCGTTATACTCTGAAAACTGGGGGCGCCCATCCTTTCATCCCTCCATCCGTTCCGTTAACCCACCCGACCTGATCCAGTTCAGGGCTGCTGGTTAACTGGTCCAGTTTGTGTGCTGTGGCCTTCTGCAGGGTCAGAGGCTGCCCAATGTGTTTTAAGAGTGGCATGGGGCTTGATGAGGGGACTCGGGTTCAAAATGTGTCCGTGGATGGACTCTCTGCGTGGTGTTCTTCTTGTGTTTGTGTCCATTCTTCCTGAAATGTCCAGTTCAAAAATGTATGTGTGTGTGTGTGTGTGTGTGTGTGTACTGCTGTTAAAGGTAAGTTGGGCCAGTCCTGGGCTGGAGGCCACCCCCAGATGCAAATGCCAGCTAGAGAGTCCTTTTGAATTATTCAGGGGGTTTGAGGATAATGGAAGGACGGTGGGAGGGGAAAACACAACAAAAGGTGACACACGTCTGTAACTGCTGGCAGCGGGAGGTCCTATTCATTGGGTGGTCTGCCCATTTATGTGACCTGTACATTCCTTGAATAAGTCAAGCGACTACTTTACCCACACCTCCATCTGGCATCCCGTCCAGGACAGGTTACAACTGGCCTCCAGTCCAGGATGTGTTCCAGCAGGCTTGGACCCAGCTACTTTTACAGCAGCACCACTGGGACAGCCTCCAGTTGCTGGTATTCCTGCAATGGGAACACTGGGATCAGATAACAAACATTCCGCCATTAAGAAAAGCCTTTCTCTCCATTCTAGGTAATGAAGTCGGGCACGGGTGTCACTCTTGATCCTGGGTCTCTTCTGGTTCTTGACCACTGTTTCTATGGCAGCCATCAAATCTATATCCATCCATTTTCCAACCCGCTGAATCCGAACACAGGGTCACGGGGGTCTGCTGGAGCCAATCCCAGCCAACACAGGGCACAAGGCAGGAACCAATCCTGGGCAGGGTGCCAACCCACCGCAGATCAAATCTATATATATATAAAATTCTTTTCGCGTTTGAAACGGAAATTGCGTATGACCACAGAACATATTATAATACAGGAACTAATCGCTTCGTTTGTGGACGTCATTTTTATATCATCTTTACGAATTGTTATTATTTGTGTGAGAGTTATTTTACTGATATTGAAAAGAAGTAAACACAAGCACACCGATCTATCCCATAGAAGTGCGCCCCGCGTCTCCCTCTCCCAGCCCTCCTCTCTGGACTCCAGCGCTGAGCCGTCCGCCGCCAGGCACGTTCTGACAGAGAGGTTTTATTTATCGCGGAAACTGCCACATTATAACTTTTTTTTAATTGCCAGTACTTGATAGTAGAAGAGATGAGGAAAACAGCTTTGCGTCTTTCTACTTTTTAACTGCGCCGAGCTGTAAACAATGTGAAGACGACACCGCCTTCAGTGGCGAGGGGTCGTGAGAACAAAGTGGACGCTCGGAGGCGCGGAATGTCGGGCTGCTCTGCCGGGTCGAGAGCTTCGCAGTTTCGGGCGGCGTCCTCTCATCTCGCACTGTTTGTGACACTTGGAGTGCCCCGTCGGCTCCTGGGAGAGTGGAAATCATTGTGAATGAGTGTGATCGGCGCCATCGAAGCAAAAGTCTCTTTGTAAATTGCGCTGCACGACTTCTTACTGTCCCTTAAGGTGAGTTCAGGTCACTAAAACCCCACAACATCCAAGGTTGCTTTTGTGATGAATTCTTTTAAGAAGATGGAGGGTTTACATCTAAGAAGATGTACCAACCTCTTCATGCTAAGTTTTGGACTTGGGAATTGTTTGGACCTTCTGCCCGTTAAGCACGGAAAGGCAGCGTCCACATTTCTCAGAATAATTTTTCTCGTAAATCACAGGCACGTAGTGCAAGGTTGTCAGGGTCACATAGAAAATGTAATTTCTATACCACAGCGGTCGTGTGGCGCCTTTCACAAGGGATCGCCTACCGAGAGATGATCCAAATACATTTAAGCTGCTGTTAGTGCTACTTACCTGTTGTGTTACAACGCCTTTAAAATGTACTTTACCCGAAAGCACTCCAGTACTGCTCAATGTATCTTTACTTCTTACATGTTAATGTTTTGCTGTTTAATAACTTATAGACAACATTTTATTTTTTTCCCCTGGGTAATCAGCTAGTAATATACTGTACAGTCTAGCTGTTAACTTACACCTTTTTAGGTGCATTTGTGTGTGTGTATGTGTGAGTATATGTATATATGTGTCCTGTCTTTAATTCATGCACACACCATTATGGGTATGATATTTTTTTTCTTTACTGCTCAAAACACAGCACAAAATAATTTCAATTTAATTGTTGTGGTCAACCTCATGAATAGGCAGATCCACAAAATGCAAACCTGAAACTCACAAGGGTTGATTGTGTTTTGTAATGCATGTAGTGTGATGGGTGTGGCACCGCGCTATCAGTACATGCACCCAACCTTAGTTAGCAGTAATAATATGCATTGCATTTGTCATTCCAACAGATGGCGCATCACTAACATTTGTAGTTAAAAAAAAAAAAAAAAAAAAAGTACTACATTTGTCATTCCAACAGATGGTGCATCACAAACATTTGTAGTAAGGGTTGGCACCTGGAAAGGTATCTGGCTGTAAAAATCACGCCAAAACCTCTGCTGGAGAAGCTATAGCTAAAGATTAGGAAAATTCATTAGTACATATTTTTATGTTCCACTATCTGTAGGAATGACCAATGCAATGCATTTTATTATTACAAATTTTTGACGCACCATCTGTTGGAATGACAGAAATAAACCAACTGGAATGATCCACAGACACTGAGACACTTCTCCTTTTCACTAGCTGTGCTATCCTTTTAAGATGGGTTCAAATCTAAGTAACATTTGTAGTGCAGCATCTACTGGAATGAATGTTGTAATGCATGTACTGATAAAACTCATTGCAGTTGCCATTCCAACAGATGGCACATCACAAACATCTGTAATAACAAAATTCA
>JANRMT010062837.1:103587115-103597195 GCA_026402145.1 Polypterus bichir lapradei
CACAGCCCATCACTCAGACATCAATTACGCAATTGCATTACAATACATCTACAGTAATTTGGCCGGTGGAAGACCAGACGGTGTTAACGGTTGTAGATATTCTTCATGATATTGTAAGTTGATGTTTTCATCTTCTGCACCATCACCACCAGCTGTTTCAGCAGAGTCTATTGATGCACATTTAACCAATGTGCCGTGTAACCGATCGACACTTTTCGCGTTAATTCGTTTGACTTTGTTTCTCGGTGCTAGGATTGCCCGTGTATTCATTTCTTCTGTTGATAAACCTTCGGGATGAAATTCTTTAATAAGGTTTGGACATAATACATCTTCTTTAATTGGGAACTTAAAGTGAGGAAAACGTTAAGATTTATAAGAGATGAGAGAGCAGGAACCGTGTGTGTCCGACAAAAGCATTCACACCAATGAGCGGTGAGAGGTCCGTGGGCGTGGTTAAATATGGTTGATAAATAAAATCTCACGGCCAAAGTCTCATCTTGCGGGAATTAAAAAAAAAAAAAAAAAAAAAAAAAATCTCTTGGAAGAAAGTCTCGTCTCATCCCAGGATTTTTTTTTTATATAGTAGAGGGGTGAGAGGACCGCGGGTGAGGGTCGTGAATGGTGGAGAGGAGGGCGGGGCTTGAAAAAATCTCATGCCAATTTTCTCATCTCTATTATAGAAGAAAATCTTGAGACAAGATGAGAGATATAAAATATCCAGTGTGTATGTTTGCCTAATTGTTAATTAATTGCGTCTTGACTGCCATGTGCCCCGAGCGTAATAAGGGTCCAAGCGGAGGTCTCCCAGAACTCGTTTAATCAGACAGACAGGTGCGCTCGTCCGCTTTGTGATGACGCTGATAATAGTAAGCGTGTAAAGTTCAATGAAATTGTTTCATTTGACTAATTCAATAAGTGAGCGCACTCACAATAATAATAATCATTAGAACAAGGTACATAAATGCTTTAATAACTGAATCAAAAAGCGCATTTGCAATCACAATCCCAGTAAGCATGGAGATGACAAAGCTGTTTTTTAAATTTTAATGAATGAGAGAGCAAATGTAGAATAGTCCATCCATCCATTATCCAACCCACTATATCCTAACTACAGGGTCACGGGGGTCTGCTGGAGCCAATCCCAGCCAACACAGGGCACAAGGCAGGAAACAAACCCCGGGCAGGGCACCAGCCCACCTCAGATAGTAGTAATAATAATAATCTCTTTTATATATTTCTCTTCTGGTTTGTCCTGCTTCCTCTTCAAACCCGGTCCCGCCCACACGCAGCCCACACGGCATTTCTCAATTCCTATTCGTCCTCGTCCAAACCCTTCCCCACGCTGCCTGCGGCCCACACCCCCATGCCGATTTTCTCAAGTCGTATTCCTCCTTCGCACTACCGCGTTCCCCGCTCCTCTCTCATGACCCCATTGGTGTCACGTCACCGCTTGATATCTAGCCTGACCGCGTGACCTTTCACTTTGGCCATGTGTGCGTCTGGGAGTCTTTTCCGTAGCCTGCCACAGGAAGGTACTCTCTCGACCATTGGCATTGGTTTTGCTCCTTGCTGTTTTCATTATACTGCCACGGTTGTTTCCTAAGCCTTTGTTTTAAAATGAACGACAGTATCTTCTCTGTCGACAGGTTTTTGTACAATGTCATCTCTGTTCCGGGATCTGGCAACTGCCTGTTCCTATCAGTGGGTTATTTCTTGACACAAACGGTTGATGAAGGCAATGCACCGTTTTCCGTTCCTATTCTTACACCACCATATGTTACGGCGGGCGTCAGCTATCTAGTAATAATACTACTACTACTACAGATGCTGGTTTTTAATAACTGAATAAGCACAAACAATTCACAGCAATAGTAATAATAACAATAAACTCAACAATCGAACTTGTACAGAAATAAGTGTGGGGCGGCACGGTGGCGCAGTGGGTAGCGCTGCTGCCTCGCATTTAGGAGACCCGTCTGGGTTCGCTTCCCGGGTCCTCCCTGCGTGGAGTTTGTATGTTCTCCCCGTGTCTGCGTGGGTTTCCTCCCACAGTCCAAAGACATGCAGGTTAGGTAGGTGCATTGGCGATCCTAAATTGTCCTTGGTGTGTGTATGTGTGTGCCCAGAGACACGATCTCTGGGTACTGGTATTTATTTTATTTAATGTATTAATTTATACTTGGGTACTACGTGAATGGAACACGATAGAATCTTCGAGAACATTGGACATTTCCTGCAAATGCTTGTATTTAATTTTACACGTGTGTATTCATTTTAAATTTACTACTTTTTTTAATATTTAAATTTAATAAAGGGTGGCGCAGTGGGTAGCACTGCTGCCTTGTAGTTAGGGGACCCAGGTTCGCTTCCAGGGTCCTCCCTGCGTGGGTTTCCTCCCACAGTTCAAAGACATGCAGGTTAGCTGGATTGGCGATTCTAATTTTTCCCTAGTGTGTGTGTGTGTGTGTGTGTGCCCTGCGGTGGGCTGGTGCCCTGCCTTTTGTTTGTTTCTGCCTTGCTCCGTGTGTTGGCTGGGATTGGCTCCAGCAGACCCCCGTGACCCTGTAGTTAGGATATAATGGGTTGGATAATCTGACACCAGTTGTACAGGGACCGGACCCCCTGATAAGAGCTGTTTGGTCCCTGTACAACCGGTGTCAGAGCTTGGTCCGCATTGACGGCAGTAAGTCGAACCCGTTTCCAGTGAGAGTTGGACTCCGCCAGGGCTGCCCTTTGTCACCGATTCTGTTCAGAATTTTTATGAACAGAATTTCTAGGCACAGCCAGGGCGTTGAGGGGGTCCGGTTTGGTGGACTCAGGATTGGGTCACTGCTTTTTGCAGATGATGTTGTCCTGTTTGCTTCATCAGGCCGTGATCTTCAGCTCTCTCTGGATCGGTTCGCAGCTGAGTGTGAAGCGGCTGGGATGAGAATCAGCACCTCCAAATCCGAGACCATGGTCCTCAGCCGGAAAAGGGTGGAGTGCCCTCTCAGGGTTGGGAGCGAGATCCTGCCCCAAGTGGAGGAGTTCAAGTATCTCGGGGTCTTGTTCACGAGTGAGGGAAGAATGGAGCGGGAGATCGACAGGCAGATTGGTGCGGCGTCCACAGTGATGAGGGCTCTGCATCGGTCTGTCGTGGTGAAAAGGAGCTGAGCCGTAAGGCAAAACTCTCAATTTACCAGTCGATCTACTTTCCTACCATCACCTATGGTCATGAGCTGTGGGTAGTGACCGAAAGAACGAGATCGCGAATACAAGCGGCTGAGATGAGTTTCCTCCGCAGGGTGTCTGGGCTTTCCCTTAAAGATCGGGTGAGAAGCTCAGAGTAGAGCCGCTGCTCCTCCGCATCGAGAGGAGTCAGATGAGGTGGCTCGGGCATCTGATCAGGATGACTCCTGGACGCCTCCCTGGTGAAGTGTTCCGGGCACGTCCAACCGGGAGGAGGCCCCGGGGAAGACCCAGGACACGCTGGAGGGACTATGTCTCCCAGCTGGCCTGGGAACGCCTCGGGATTTCCCCGGAAGAGCTGGAAGAAGTGACCGGGGAGAGGGAAGTCTGGGCATCTCTGCTCAAGCTGCTGCCCCCGCGACCCGACCTCGGATAAGCAGAAGAGGATGGATGAATGGATGGGTTGGATAAATAAGTGTTTTTGAAATGTCAGGCCCATTCATAGCCCTAATTGTGGTCCTCGTCATTCCCAGATATGATTTAATTTTGCTAATGACATGACGGACCCCGTGTGTTATATTAATAATGTCAAGCATCGTTTAATTGATTTTTAACACTCAAATGAGCCCACAGGTTCCATTGTGATGCACCAAGCGACGGACCAATAGGCACTCGGGTAGCCCACCCACCTGCCCATAGCAGTCCATGTCTGACCGCAAGGTTCTTCACAGGGTGCTCAGTGGCGCCTCTTGTGGCGTGAAGATGACATGAGAAATATTCAGCTGGCCCCCCTGGTGTCATGAGGCCTCATCAATACACGTCTGAGGATCACCTGTTAGAAAGTGTGTGGTCAATAGCTGCACTGCAAAGGCTCCGCCCACAGGGCTTCTTTCCAAAACGCCCACCACCCAAAGTCCGTGCATTTTGAGCCACGGCCGGGGTTTACTGAACAGGAGACTTGACACTGAGGGAATATCAAAAGCTAAAATGGCTGCCATCCATTGAGTAGCACAAGGCAGTAAACACTTAGTGACAAACATGTAATGAGGGCAGTGACGGTGGGGGCAGACAGACAGACGTAGACCACCACAGCTCCTGGGTGCCCCTCCTTGGAGATGTGACTCTGTGACGAGATCTTTCTGTCACTCTGACTATCGCATCACAATTTGACACAACAAGAGAACAAAGAGAGTTTCAAGCAGCGTGGTGGTCTTCAGATATACAGCCTGTGGAAACACTGCGGCCATTTTGTCATTAAATTACATGTCTTGAGTTATTCGTTTAGACGGGCGGTCAGAAGGTGGATGTTGTTCCTCTGCTGGTGTCGTTAGGCAGATTTGTCGATTCGATGATCCTCATCGCCTGTTGCCCCTCGTTTTCCGCTCTCTTGATGACGGCGTGTGGCCTGCCATATATTTTTGAAGTTTGTATTTTCATGAATATGGCTGCCGGATCCGAGACCACCACCTGATCAGTGCACATCAAAATCCCCGCCCCAACTTTGAGCTCCGCCCTCACGAGGCGTTGGATTGGTTTAAAGAGGTGGCACTTGGTGATTGTTCCCACCCACTTTTAAGCACAATGCACTCCCGGTCCTGTCATCTCTAGGCATATTAATTAATACGCGTGGCTCTGGTGAGAGCAGTTGGCCCCCCAGCAGTCACCGCTTGTGGCCCCCGTATCCAGTCCTGCTCTTTTTACATTCACACACTCAACAGTGAAAATGGAGGGCACAAGTCCTGAGGTCAGGCAGCTTGATGTTTCGACTTTAAGGTACTTAGCTGCCAACTGTGCCCTCATTAGTGCCCCCCGAGTGAGCATCTTTGCCACCGTCTATGTCTGAACAATTCTCCACGTATATGTAAAATGCCATGGACTGCTGTAGAAAGGCGCTATATAAGGTGAAGCTCTGATTGTGTGTTGGGGCCTCCATGGCAGTGGCGCTCTGCTCATAAACTGCACTTTGTTTCGTTTCTCTGCCCGCCAGTTGGCGTTGGGCACTCATTTCCCCTAACAAAGGGAGACGACCCCCTCTCTCCCGACTTGATTTGGATGTTTGGTGGTGCGTTACCAGCCTTTGCATACCTTTACATAGCTGCCCCTCAGGCACTTTTTTCTTTGTCTGCCCGGCTGGCCATTTCACTTTGCATGGAATTTGCATTCTGCCAGCTTTCGTGAAGGGTGAGGTGGCCACAACCAATTGCACTTTTGTTTTCACTCCTTGCAAATTTTGTCCCATTTACATCTGTCACTGGTGGGTGTTGCTCCAGGGGGGTAGGATATGCTTGTTCATTTTTATTTCTTTACACTTCGTGTCTCAACAAAGCAAAAAACTTTACAGGCTCAGTTGGGCGGCTTTACTCTTTGAATAGGAGTGCAATGCCCTGGTAGACCATAAGGTGGCATCACTCTCCAGTGGTCTGAACTGTGTATGTAACTCCAGCGTTCATGTCCTTGAAGTGCCAGGGATTCACCCGCTCACCGCCCAGCAGCTTTTTTGGGTTGAGGTTGGTCACACGTGGGGACATCCACATGATGTTTAAAGGGGCGGGGATTCTGAGTGGTCTGCAGGAGGGGTTCCCCACCACCCACAGCAGGGCTCATTCTATTTATTTTCCACAACATATCATGTCTATTGAGCCCAAAAGGGGCGGGGCCCACGGTGCTGCACATGAGGGTCCACCCCCTGCCTATATGAGACCAGAGATACCTCGGCAGCTCGTGTTGTTTGGCTCACCGTTCTTGGATTCCTTTTCCCTCGAAACGTTGCACGTTTATCGTTTTTGATTATCTACTTTTTTATTTTACTTTTTCTCCTTGTTTGGTTTTGGGTTGCCCCTCAGGACAATTTCTTTGCTTATTTTTGAATCTTTTGTAAATAAACTTTTATAATTTCTCTTTGTCCTTTGAGCCAGGGGTTTTCAGTTTTCCTCTCCCAACACAAAAGAAATGAGGGTTGGTGGTCCCATAGGATGGCCCTGTTTAATTCTGACATCAAAATGATGAAGATACACAATCATGCCCCCTTTTTCAGATCAGGTTTAATACATGGATGAATGCGTACAAACCAAGAGTGAAGATGGCAGTTAGCCGGGTGTCATAGAAGCGGTGCTGTGCCTTCTGGTGGTCCACTGTTGTTCTCTGCCCTCTTACCAGGCTGTCGGGATGGGTATGGGTACTCGGAGAGCATTTTTTAGATTGGAAAGGTTCAGTAAACGGATAGATTGTTGTAAAGCATCACTGATGGTGAAGAGAGTCCAGTGGGAGTAGGTGTGCCCTGCATTTCACTGATGCCCTATCCAGGGCTGGCATCACCCTTTGCCAAGATGGTGCCAAGTACCTTGATACCCTTTTTTCAGTACAGGTTTAATAAAGGGAATAATGCATCTAAACTAATGGTGAAGGGAGCCCAATAAGAGTGGATGTGCCCTGCAGTTCACTGATGCCCTTTCCAGGGCTGGCATCACCCCTTTGCCAAGTGGTGCCAAGTACCTTGATATCCATTTTTCAGTACAGGTTTAATAAATGGAATAATGTATCTAAACTAACAGTGAAGAGAGTCCAGTAATAGTGGGTGTGCCCTCCAGTTGACTGATACTCTATCTGGTGCTGCCATCCACCCATACCCAGTGCTCTCAGGATGGGTTCCAGTTTGCAGAGACCCCTTTTTTGGAAGGAGTTGATTCAATAAATGGAATCAAGAATATAAACTAATGATGAAGGCAGATTTGAACTGAACTGGTCCAGTAGAAGTAGATGTGCCCTACAGTGTGCCAGCGACGCTAAAGTATCCGCCCTTTATCTGTGGTTGCCAGGATGGGTTCTAGCAGCATGAGATCCTTTTTATAATCAGTAAGTACAATAAATGGAAGGATGGATAAAAATAATTGTCAAGGCAGAATTTAAGTGAACAGGCCCAGTGGAAATGAGAGTGCCCTGCAATGGACTAGTGACATTTAGAGACAGTCAGCTCTTTATGTACTTGTGAATGGCACTTTATATACAATATTTGTAAAGACATTGATAGATATTTAATTTACACATTAGTACATTTTCAGCTCTGTATACACTTATATACTTGTGAATGGCATATATATATATATATATATATATATATAGATATGGATATATATATATATAGATAGATAGATATAGATAGAGATATATTAATATATGTGTATGTATAACATTTCTAGCTCTTTATATACAGCACTTGTGACTGGCACTATCTATACACTATATGTAAAGACAATGATTTATTTTCATCTCTTTATATACTTACATATTTGTGACTGGCATTATATTTATGCACCTGTGCCCTCCCCATGCCCCCTCCCCCTGTGTAATCTGTCATTTTGTATTCTATTGCCAGTCCCACACAAACATAGACCCCAAGTACCAACTTGCATTACCACTGCATGGCTGACACCTCGTCATCTTTTGCCAGTGATGCCCACCATGTTGCGCCAGTTGAGTTTATGTATTTGTGCCAGTCGTATAAGAAGGGCGTAGTCTGGGCAGTGAAGGAGCAGAGAGTTCAAAATGAGAGGCAGTGGTGACCACTATTAAGACATGTCAAAGTTAACTGAAAAAGACGGCCCAGGCCTGGCAAGCTGTGGGCATTTGCGATGGCACACACCCTTCACGTCCCCGTGAAGTGTCCCACTGGGATGCCTGGTTGCTATCTGTGCATTCTCTTTGTGCCCTTGTTGGTTTTCCTCCCACATTCCAGGAGTTGAGTGTTTGTGCCCTCTTGTCCGGGGGTTGTTGCCGGCTGGACCCCTTGGCTGCCCCGTTCACTACGTGATTTGTGTTTTGTTTCTTCCGACTGGCGTGGAGGCCCCAGCAGATCTCCTCCTTGGTGCTGGCGCCGTGTGTGATCAGCTTTGCCAGCCGCCTTTGTCTTTATCGTCTTGTGTTCGCCTGAGGATGATTGCAGGTGGGAGTTGAGTTTCATAAGTAGGCTGATTAGGATGATTTTCGATGGCTAATTAGCAGCGATCTCTCTCTTTGGGTTCGATGGCCTGCTTTTTTTGAAGGAGGATTTAATTGTGTGTGTTTTGATTATTCTCCATTTTAAAAGTCACTGTGGGCCCTGGGTGGGTCTGGTGGGCTCCTGATGCTCCTGGGATTGGCGCCAGTGACCTGGTGCTGGTTTGGGGACATTTCAAAAGAAAAAAAAAAAAAAAAAAAAAAAAAGGATACCATTGTGTGTCGTTCACTTGTACTCCAAAAATGTGCAGGGTGTAAAACAGGGGATAGGCAAGATAAAGAGTTGGGGCGCCTTGAAGATGAACCCCACGTCCTTGGTGGAGAGAAAGATGCAAAAGCAGGTGGTGATGCTGTGGGGTCTTTTTAGACGGTCGTCAGAATCACGACTGCCACAAAATGGCCTTTAAAAGGAAGCCAGGCCGAAAGGGGGTGGAGCTAAAAGGGTAAAGTGACCTGGAAGTGATGTCACTGGGGCTGCCAGTTGTCTGATCTGTAAGTCTGAGAAGCATTAGGCAGCAGCGCCACCCCTCGACTTGGGGTGGAATTACAATCAGATAAGTTGTCTCCAAAGTGCACATGTATGACAAGGGGCAGATAGCCAGTGACACTAAACTCTCATGGGTGACTCCTGCCTCGCGTGGCTGGGATTGGCGACGTCTCCAGGCAGCCCTGCCATTGGCAAAATGGGCTCTGGAAATGGATAAACGGATTGTGATGTTCTGCTGTAGCGGGGCCAAGTAATAATAAGTATTTGTTTTTTGTCTGTGCCGAGTGCGTTTTGTTTTCATCGTCCCGTTTGCTAGGCTATATGTGTGTATCAGTAAATGTTTTCGCCATAAGATTAAAGGGGAAGGATGATGAAGGGAGACTGCAACCCCGAGACGGAAATCAATTACTTCCACGGCTGTCATTATTTAAACGAGAGGAGCGAGGAGACAGAACGAGAAGGAAGGGGCCATTATTTACAGTCATTTCCACCCATCATCCCCTCTTATTGTGCCATTCCATTACTTGCCTTTCTCAAGATCTGGATTAACATTTAGGGCAACCTGGGCAGAGAGACCCCGGGGTTTGGATTCACACCAACCATTGCCGAGGACACATAGGGTGAGGTCGTCATGTCATCTGCTGTTTATTATCAATCTGTGGTCGTGTTTAAGTGCTGGGATAATTCGTTTATTGTTTAGGGGCAAGGGGGAGGGTAAATAGTATAATTGTTGAATATTTGTGCACTTGTGTATAATCTATGATATCTATAAAAGCCAAATCCCACTGACTCATTCATCACGAAATCTCCTGCACCACGAGGACTTGGCACTTGACATTTGGAGTGTAGGTCACCCTTGGCCCATAGGTGCTCGCTGAGAAACAGTTTTAAAAATTTCATGGTCCAAGGCAAAACTTCTTATAGTTTTTTAGACCTGTTTGTACAGTATGTCTGTCTGCTTTTCAGGAGAGGACTACTTCACGGATTTACATCGGGTTATTTTTCTAGAATTTTCTTGAACATTCTGTAGATTTTTGCGAATTCTCTCACTGCGCTTGCAGGAGCGATATATTCACGCTAATCTGAGAGAGAGGCTGCGGGCCGAGGGGAGGGGGAAGAGTGACGTCAGGAGTGGGGAGCTGGGCGGGGCCTCCTCACTGTCCTGTGTCACTAGTAAGTGGGTGGAGCCACGGGGGATGGCTAGTAGATAGATAAATACAGTGGTGTGAAAAACTATTTGCCCCCTTCCTGATTTCTTATTCTTTTGCATGTTTGTCACACAAAATGTTTCTGATCATCAAACACATGTAACCATTAGTCAAATATAACACAAGTAAACACAAAATGCAGTTTTTAAATGATGGTTTTTATTATTTAGGGAGTAAAAAAAATCCAAACCTACATGGCCCTGTGTGAAAAAGTAATTGCCCCCT
>JANRMT010062837.1:103604762-103621314 GCA_026402145.1 Polypterus bichir lapradei
TATCTATCTATCTATCTATCTATCTATCTATCTATCTATCTATCTATCTATCTTTCACATTTCAGACTTGATAGATACAGAGATAAACTGTACCCAAGGGGGTTGCTCAGCTTTCCACAGACCCTCGGTTCACGTTAGCCGGCCGCTGGCCCTCGGTTTATTCATCTCTGCAGATTTGTTTCTCTATCTTGGTGGTCTCGGTGGAAGTCTTGGGTTATTCCAGTCCATAATCATTTCAGAAAGCTCATTGCCAGCAGGGCTGAAACCCCCACCGTGGTCAGTGTGTACCCCTGACCCTCCAGGGTCTGTATAACTTTACTGTGACGAGGACGTTGGTCAGTCACACTCTACAATTGTCTAATGGAGTCACGAATGAATGAATGAACGATGGAGTGCACGCGTGTTCGCCTGGCTATGTGACACTTGGCAGCGTTGGCATGTCACCCTGGATGTGTGTTGTGGCTCTGCAGGAGTTACGCCAGTGCCACCGCTTTGTTGCTGATATTCTCCTCTCTGCGACCCCAACTTTTTGAACTAAAGTAAAGTCCTCTGTCATTGTTAACGAGCAGCTAATGTGCCCAGCAATTACGTGACTAACATGTCAGGAGAGTCACACAGCTGCCACCAGGAGCGGGCACAGCGTAGGAACACATGAGACAATGAGCAGCACACCTGCTTGTCTGTCTCACTGTCATGGGCAGCAGCTGCTCTGTTTGGCACCTCGCAGTGTCCCCTGTCACAGTCTGAGTGGGCAGCACTTATGGGGGGACACGATACACATGTTGAGTAATAGGGTGACTGCTAATATACAGTGCAGCATATCTACTGTAGGGGAAAGCACAAAGGTCTGTGTGTGTGGGTGGGCGGGTGTTCAGGCCCTCGGAGCAGTCTGATTGGTCAGTTTGGCTTGGGTGACACAGTTGAAAGTGGAAGGGGGGAGTGCGGGACCCACGAGGAGGAGGAGGCACGCCGACAGTGACAAAGTGACAGCCTGCTTGCAGCACATGTATTAGACATCAAAACCCCAATCTGTCATTTCCTTGATGCTTTCGGACCCTTCGTTCACTTCCTGGTAGAATCCCCCTTGGCAGCCATTGCAGTGTTGACACGGCACGCTTTGCACCCCTGGATTTGGGGGCTTTCTGTCATTCTTCACTGCAGACTCTCTCAAGCTCTGCCAGGTTGGATGGAGACCACCAGTGGTCATCTGTATTCGGGACTCCCCAGAGATGTTTGGTTGGGTTGTGTCCACTTGGGGACATTGACAGAGATGTCCCTGTGCCATCCCGGTGTGGTCTTTGTGACCCGTTGGCCCAGTTTTTTTCTGATGGACGTCTCTGCTCTCGTCCTCCATTCAGTTGTCCCTCAACCCTGTCGAGTCTTAACAGCCCCCAAGATGCTGCCACCACCCTGCTTCACCGTTAGGGTGGGATTGCACAGGTGGCCAGCGGTTCCTGGCATCCTCCAGATTTCTCCAGTTCCATCTTGGTGTCGTCAGACCCCAGAACGTCTCACAGTCTGTTTTTTTTGCAAGCTCTATGTTTTCCGGGTATCGCCCACCCAGATTTAGTTGCAGTGCTGCAGTGGGGGCTTCTGCTTCTGGAAGTTTCTGCTATCTGTGCACAGGATCTCTGAAGTTCAGCCAGAGTGACCATCATGGGGTTGATTCCCCCATTCTATCGAGGTGGTCCTTCTCCCGCCCAGGTGGGCAACATCTAGGAAGTTGTGGAATTTCCAAACGTCTTCCATTTAAACATTACGGTGCACCCCACCAACCCTCGTCCACTTGGGTACCTTCAGTGCTGTGTGATGTTCATGTGGCTCACCACCCAGTCCTGTCTTGAAGCTCGGTGGGCAGCTCCTGGCACCTCAGGGCTGGGTGTTTGGGCACACCTTTGGGGTCTTCTCTAGGCAGGTGTGTGTGTGTCTACAGGCCCGGTCAGTTGAATTGACACAAGGAGTAGGAACATCTCCACGATATTCAAGAGGATGGGATGCACCTGAGCCAAAGCAAAGGCTCTTCATACTTGTGAGTAAATCTGCAGAAATCCCTCAAATCTCATTTTCACTTTGTTGTTCTCGGGTGCCGAGTGTCACTTGATGAGGAAAAAACGAATTTAAAGGATTTGAGTAGAAAGTGTGACCAAGTGAAGGGTTCTGAAGAAGACCCCTTATATGCAGCGTGTCTATACTGTAACCAGTAGAGGGCGCCACTGAAACTCCGGCCACCTCAATGCACGCCAACCACACAGTCCCAGGTTCAGTTTGTTCAACACGGCACCTCCACAACCACAGACCTTCTAGCTCTCTTTGTCCCTCCTTCCGCTCCTCCTCGCTAGGGTGGTCCTCAGTAGGACCCGTGATCACTTGCTCACCTGCCAGCAGTCTGGTTTCACGCCTAAGAAGTCGACCATTGACAGCATCCTGGTACTGAGGGTCCTCATGGAGCGCAAACCCGAGTATCGGCCGAGTTTCCTAGCAGCCTTTTGTCGAGTTGATCGAGCTGCCTGGTGGGACGTCCTGAGACTTCATGGGATCCCCTCAAGGTTGCTGGATATCATGGCCGGCCTGTCCACCGATACTGCGAGTGCTGTGCAGAGTGGAGGAGCCAGACTCTCCGAGTGTTTCCCAGTTGATTCTGGGGTCCGTCAGTGGTCTATTCTGCTCCTACTCTGTTCAGTGCTTACGTGGACTGGGTGGTGGGCAGAGTCTTGGGGTCTAGCAGCTGGGGGGCACCTGTCGGTGAAGGAAGATTCACAGATCTTGACTTTGCCGACGATGCTGTGATCTTCGCAGAGTCAATGAAGGCTCTGATCAGGGGTCTCGAGAGACTGAGCGAGGAGTCTGAGGGTCTCTTTGCGCTCAGGGCACATTATTAATGAATGTGTGCATCGGCACAGTAAAGGGTTTACGAGGCTCGATCGGCGGTAGAACCTGCCACTTGCAGATCCCGCCGTCGTAAGCCAGCAGAGTCGAGCTGCAGACCCCCACAGCTCTGCTGCGTCGATGAGCCAATCCGCATTGTGCCCACCCGATGACGTCTCTAGGCAGTGTGGCGCACTGGTTAAGGCCTTGGACTTCTAATCCCACGACTGACACCAGTGTGTGACCCTGAGCAAGTCACATGACCTGCCTGGGCTCTAACTGGAACAACAAAAGGAGTGGAGCCAATCGCCCTGGCTGAATTATTTACTGTCATTTTTTACTCTTACGCTATTGTGATGCTAAATTGGCCTTAGTATGTGGTTGGGTTGTGTGTTTGTGTGTGTGTGTTTGTTTGCTTGCCCTGTGAGGGACTGGTGCCCGGTCCGGGGTCTATTCCTGCCTTGCGCCCTCTGCTAGATGGGATAAGTTAAAGCTCCCCTCATGACTGACTGTTATATTTACATTTCTGTATTTGGCCGATGCTTTCATCCAAACGTTTGAGATACAATTGGTTCCATTTCTTTTGTTTTTTCCAGTTGGAGCCCAGGTGGGTGAAGCGACTTGCTCCGGGTCACACAGTAGTGTCAGTGGTGGGATTTGAACCCACCACTTCAAGGTTTTGAAGTCCAAAGCCTTAACCACTGCGCCACACTGTTAGCGTGACATGTCAGTCATGTTACAGGCCACGCCCACTCATCTGCATTTTTTTTTACACGCCCATTTCACTGTCACTCTCATTCAACATCTTTACACTGGTTCAGGTTAGGGCTGTGGGAGGAGTAAGGCTGTCTATCAAGGGGGTGTGCCTTGTAGTGGGCGTGTCCAGTGGTGGGAGTGGCTGCGGAGCACCTCCAGATCCTTCTCGGACTTTGCGCTGTGTTAAATCATGTGACGTATACATGATATCTGATTGGAGGTCCGCAGGTTAGGGACCCTCCTCTTTTCTTTATGTGTCAGAGACAGAGGGGCTGGGTGGGACGCTTGAGACTTGGGCACCTGTGTTACGATGGACTTTCACGAGATGTGAAATGGCTCTTTTAATTTCTTTGGTAGCACAAAGTAACAAGGTGGGTCAGCCCTCCATAATAACCCCCAAAACAAACCTCAACCCGAAACACTGGAGGCATCAGAAGGGAGGTCAGGCTTTCAAAGTGATAGCAAAATGAAGACCTGGAAGTTGTGTCTGAGAAGAGGGAGGACCGCGAAAACTCAGCCGGAGCAGAGGCGAGGCCACACACAATCTAGAATGAAGCCCTTTAAACGTCAGCCTGGGCACACGTGTGCCACCTTGGGCATTTTACCACCGCTGCCCATACACCCTCAGACACCCAGGACTTGAACTCAGCCTTTCTCCGTTAGGTAAAGGGTTAAACGGCGACCTGTTCTCCTCAGACCGCCGCTCGCCAAGGCTTTTCATTGCGCCGCGTCCTCCTGCTTCTCCTTTTCTGGGTCACGCAAAATCGTTTTTTTTTTTTTTTTTTTTTTGTGGTTTGGTGCAAAATTTGTTCAATTCCAGCAGAAAAAAAAAATAATTAAGACGAGCGACAGGCCTTTTATAGAACAAGGTAATCTTAGGGGGGCTCTGGGCAAGGGCGCGAGCCGGGAATCTGTGACCTACTTTGTTAGCTCTGTGCCAAGATGGAGACGTGTTTAAAAAAGGCACCGTGGCAGAGAAGAAGGTCAAATGAAATGATTGGGTGCCGCTGGCAGTGGAGCCCCCGGGTCGTCTGATTGTGATGATGTGGCCGGCCCTGTACGCTGGTTTGGACCTGCAGACCTCTTATCAAGTCGAAGCGCCCCCTTCTGTTTCAGGCAGGCGGAGACCGCAGTCGTGTCCCAGAGACCGGTGGGTATTCAGGGATCTGAAGGTGGTGGAGACGTCCCAGTGAAGGAAGGCACTGCCATGCTTGGCCTTCCTCACTGCTTGGCTTTGATACTTGACTAGCCACGGTACCTGACGCCGACGGGTCAGAGATGAATTAACAAAGACTTGCTATCCATTACCCTGCGTCCTCCTCCAGCGCCTTTCCTCCGTATCCACGTGTGTGTGCGCGCCACTTCATCGCACTCGTTCCTGTAAATCCCCCTTGCTCAGACTCTGTCGTTATTTGTCAGGTGCCTATCCTGCCGACTATACTTGGCGTCTTTGAAGGCGACTCTGTCCGTGTGCAGTTTACACCTTTACTAATATCTCTTCACCGGTGCTCCATCTCTCGAGCTCGTTCCTGTAAAGCCCCCTTGCTCGGACTCTGTCATTTGCGAGGTACCTATCCTGCCGACTATGCTTGCTATGCTTGTTTGAAGACAACTCTGGCAGTGTGTGTCTTATGCCTTTACTGACACCACTTCACCGCACACGTTCCCATAAAGCCCCCTTGCTCAGACTCCTGTCATTATTTGCTTGGTGCCTATCCTGCCTACTATACTTGGCGCCTTTGAGGGTGACTCTGCCCATGTGTCACTTATGCCTTTACTGACGCCACTTCACCGCACATGTTCCCATAAAGCTCCCATTGCTCAGACTCTGTCATTATTTGTGAGGCGCCTATCCTGCCTGATACACTTGCCAACTTTGAAGGCGACTCTCTCATTGCGGCCCATACGCCATTACTCCTCCATGTGTGTCTCACAATTGCACTTTGACCAATCACACTAAATCCAAGCTGACCAATCATACCGATGCCAAGCTGACCAATCACACCAAAGCCAAGCTGACCAATCATACCGATGCCAAGTTGACCAATCACACCAATTCCAAGTTGACCAATCACACCAAAGCCAAGCTGACCAATCATACTGATGCCAAGCTGACCAATCATACCGATGCCAAGTTGACCAGTCACACCAATGCCAAGCTAACCAATCACACCAAAGCCAAGTTGACCAATCATACCAATGCCAAGATGACCAATCACACCAAAGCCAAGCTGACCAATCATACTGATGCCAAGTTGACCAATCATACCGATGCCAAGCTGACCAATCACACTAAATCCAAGCTGACCAATCATACTGATGCCAAGTTGACCAATCACACCAATGCCAAGCTGACCGATCTGATTGCTCTGAGGGTCCGGACACACAGTCTCTTTAGCGTTTTATTAAATTGCAGGATTAGATACCTGGTTGTCATGTGCCATCAAGGCCATGAAAGAGGGACACAAGCACTCATATTGCCAGCATTACTGGTCATTCAGTAAGGAAGGAAGGAGTGAAGGAAGGAAGGAAGGGCACCACAAGGTTGGTGATCACCACAGAAGCCAGACTCCAACAGAAACACCAAATGACGAGAGCAAGAAGTGCAAGCCAAGGAGAAACAGGGGGACACCAGTGCAGGATCTTCAGTCCACACAGGGCTCAGAAGTCTGGAGGGCCCCCAAAATTCAGGTGTCCACCATCGTACTTGGTCACGTATTCCGTGTGTTCTCTGTGTGTGACGACGACTTTGTAACATTTGGGCAAAATGGACCCTGAATGAGTTTTCCACAGGTTAGGTGAACTGGCGTTAAGTGTGTGTGTGTGTGTGTGTGTTCAGGTGGTGGTCCTGCCTCGTGCCCTATGCCTGCAGGCTTAGGCTCCCACTTCCTCATGACCCTGCCCTGGATGGACAGATTTTGCGAAAATGGATGCTTCCAACGGGGGTCCCTGTGCTGTTGTTGAAGAATTTGCTGTAAACCCACCGCCGGGGTCCGCGGCACAATTTCCCCTTAGAAGTTTAGAGACGTCCGTCATGTGACCTCTTAATCGGTTTTCTTCAATTGAAAAGGTTCAACTGATGAGAACATTAAAGACGTCTGGCAGACGAGAGGAGACCACTTGGTGGGTGTTTGTTTTTATTTAGTCTAAGGGGGGGTCGGGTTACCGGCCGCCTACTTTTTGGGTCGTGTGGACTCGGTGGCCTGTTAGGGTCCCTGTTGACATTGCTCTTGTATGACTGTTGGCAGCGATTCTCCAAGGGGGTGGGACATCAACACCCCCCCCCCCCTCCACTTGCCAGGTTGACTGTCAGGGACCAACTGGGTATGATGGTCGTCATGGATTGGGTCTCAAAGATGCTGTGAAGTCATTCGAGCCCGTGGCCTAAGCTGGTGTCTCTCAAATGATTGGCTTGTATCCTGGATTGCTGCTGGTTGGTGGGTCGTAGGTTGGCAATCATTAGCATGCCAGCGAGCGGTGGCACTGTGCATTATGTTTGCCCATTTCAGAGATACCATGATGGGCAAGGAAAAAAAAACAGTGATAAGCCACTGGCCCAAGCTGGCATTTCACAAAGAAGGATGGCAACCCGCGTCCCACCAGTTGCTGCCATCGGTGCACCAGCGGGTCGCCTAAGCCATCGTCGGCGCTGTCTGTTATGTTTCCCCATTTCTAAGTGAGCTTGTATCACCAAAGGGGGGGCGCCGATGTTGGCTGTTTCCCTAAGGCTGCCAGTGGGTCGTCTGTTTTTAAAAACCTAAAACTGGGGTGCGGGGCCGTAAAGGTTGAGAAACTCTCGGGGGTGGGCGAGGAAGGCGACGTGCGGACCGAAGACACGAGAATCCGTCATGTGGAGCGGCTGCTGATCCAGAGAGTCGGGTGAGATGCCTCAGGTTATGGTTAAACTTGGGGGGGTACTGCCAGTGCCAATACTTTTGAAGCGGAGGTCCGACTCCATGTGGTCCTGTGCCCCCCCACACTTGATCTTCAGTTATGAGGGTCAGGGGTGGTGGACCTGTCAGTGGCCAGTCCGGGTGGCGCTGCAGGGATGGTAGAGTAGTAAGTTAGTAAAGCGCAGACTCGATTGGTAACAGAATACGATTTAAACACAAAAGATGAAGAGGCCCTGCAGGTGCCACATGGGCTCTCTGTCCGTCTGTCTTTCACTCCTCCTGGGTCGGCTCCTTCTTCCCTCCCCAGCCGCGATGCTTATCTGCCTATTAGGAGTCTCCCATCCGGGTAAGGAACCATCCGCTCTGCTGGCCGGGATGCCCGTCCAGCCCATGTGGCATCTGCAGCCCACTCTTGCCACGACTGTGCCATGGCACCATCTTTTGACGTCACCCCCTGGTAGATCAGTTTGAGCGGGGAGGCCATTCCACTCGACTGAAGTGTCACCATTCGTCTTACAGCGACTCGCATATTTTCCGAGTATAAACAGCTGTGTTGTTGATGGGCCGCTGGAAAAAATGAGGCCTCGAGGAAACCAAAAAAATAAATAAAAAAGGAGGCGCGGGTGCCAGCTGATTCACTAAACCCGTTTCCTTCTCCTCTGCTGAAGACGCTTGACGGGGGCCTTCACGATTAACACCATCCACCGTAGTGGCACTTATACAACCCCTGGTAGGAGTTAACTGCTGTGATGGACTGGCATCCCGCCCTGGGGGCCTGTGCCCAGTGGTACCCACACAGGCTTTGCCACTCTGTTTGAGATGTCACTTTCAACTCGGGTGGCACGGGGGTGAGTGTTGCTGCCTCAGTCAACTGCCAGGGACTCAGTTTGATTTGTCTGTATGAGGTTTGCACACCACCCCCCCCACCCAAGTCAAACTGTGATTACTGACCCACCACCACCACCAGGGTGCGGCCCACCTCATGGTCTTGGACTTTTTTTTTTTTTTTTCCTTCTCACCCTGGCTTTTCTTCAAATAAACCTCATAAGGGCACCCCTGCCCTTCAGGGGCACTCTTATCTGTGCCTGCTCCTTGGCGTGCTGCCTTTCTTCCAGTTTGTTCCTGTAGACACTGCGTTTATTCCTCATGCCCTGTCCTCTGCCATCCTTTCCTGCTTGGCACCTGAGCAGGGTGGTTGAAGAAAATAAACAAGCGTGCCAGGCTGCTCGTGTACTCATTGTGGGCACTGCCATCTTAATACATGTTCAGACATCTGAAGTGATGGCGACAACAGCCCATGCCAGACTGGCATCTCTGCCCAATTGCAATTTCCACTTTATTGTTATTCCAGGGAACATTTCCAACTTCCCTAACCGTGACGAAGCGTTTTCTGTTTTTAAGTAGAATTCTGTGCGCCTGTGGAATAAAGTAGGGAAAAAAAAAAGTGGAAAATCTCCTTCAGTATTGTCATGTGACTGGCGGCTGTAGGCCACAGCCTGATGATTTTAAACTAAAATGTAGTGGGCACTGCCAGTCAGGGGAGCAAGAAAAAAAAAAAAAAACTGGGCATAGCGTGCGTGGGGCTGACTGGCATCCTGCCCTGGTTTGGCCCTCAACCTTCTGGATTAACGCAATAAAAGAACAACACTCTGTGTACTTTTAAGTGTGTAAGTGTGTGTATGGATATATATATGTGTGTGTGTGTGTAATATGTGTAAGTGTAATATGTGTGTGTATGTGTGTGTAATGTGTAAATGTGTAATATGTGTGTGTATAATATGTGTAAGTGTGTATGTGTGTGTAATATGTGTAAGTGTGTATAATATGTGTAAGTGTATTATACACACACACACACACACTTACACACAAACAATAAAACTACACGTGCACACGCACACACACGTTTCTTCCTTTCCTATCGGGACTCCAGCTGTGAGCAGGATGGCGAGGGATAGCAGGAATTTGGACCACTTTTGATGGACCCTTGAATGGGGGGGCATTTGAGTCACTCATCGGTCTTAGTCAGGCCCTCACCTCAGATCTTGGTGCCATGGGTGGCCCTACCAGGAGTTCCCGACTGCCAGTGCCATCGCTCAGGGGATGATTGATCACACAAGACACATTTTAGGGTGTGTGTGTGTGTGTACTGTAAATGTATGCATGCATGTGGATGTGTATAATATATACATTTAGATGTAATAAGTCATCCTGTAAAAATTCAGTTTCCCCTCAGGGTTTAATCCAAATATACATGTGAATGTGTACTGTGTATGTGTGTACGCACTTTATGGGAGTGTACAGTATCAAGTGGAATATTGTATATGTACAGTATGTGTGAGGCTGGCTGTGTATAATACGGTGTGTACATCTATATACGGACTGTATAATATGTTCAATTTCATATGTCAGTGCCTTTTTACATGTGTATGTACAGTATGGGTGTATATGATGTACTGTATATATAGATATATAATATGTGTTCTGGAGTGTTTGTCTATATATAAACATGTAGGTTCTGTGTCCGTACGTTTTGTGTTCCTATACTTTATATGTAGAGTACTAAAGTGGCACCAGTGTGTGTTTGAGGGTGCAGACCTATAAATGCACAGTGTGTGTACTGTACGTGGCTCTACACACACACACACACGCACACACACCGCACACCGAGGCTCCGCTCTTACGGTGCTCTATGAGGATTTCCGTGTCCTTCTGCCTTTATCTTCAGAGCTTATCCCCGGTGGTGTAGTCGTCATCGTCATCGCCGACCTCAGGACCCCCCATTCATGCCTTCACCAACCCTGGAAGTGACTGCAGTTGTAAATCGGCTTTTAATCCTCGGTAATTTCTTTTAAATGCGCAGCGCTAATGAAGCCCTCGCTGGTCCGGCCGAATATAAAGTGCTGCGAGGATGGAGCCTCATAAATCTCACTGAGCTGAGAGCACGGAGTGCCCACCTGGCAGTCAGCGGCCCCACGCACACACACGGGCACACACACACATACGCGTGGCACTGGTGATGCATCACAGTTGCTGTAAAGACGGGGATCCGAGCTTCACTTTGGGGTCTCATTCTGTGTCTGCCTGCTCCACCGACTGTTAGAGTTCTTTGTTCTTTTTTCCTTTCTCCGCTTTTGTGTTTTTCGTTTCTTTTGTTTCATTTCTTGTCATCGTCCATTTTGGGACTTTTATTTTGGTAAACTTTTTTATTTTTAATCAGTCGCTGGTTGTCGGGGGCGTGGCCCCAGGAGGTGTGTCTAATGACATCATCGGCACCACACTGCACTACCTAAGGCGGCGTCAGCCGTCCGTCTTTGTCCAGGACGGCGGACGTTTGGCGAGGGCTTTGCCTTCTGGACTCTCGCGGCGACTCCGATGGCTTTGTCTTTGAGCCCAGAGCCACCTGTTCGGCTTTGTCTTTTTTAACATGTCACCCTCACTGGTTGGTTTTATTTTGTTTTTCTTCTCCTGCTCTTTTCTGCTTTTGTCTGTGTGGCCTGCCCCCTTTTCCATCTGTTGGCAGAGTGCTGGCATGCTGTAAAAAGGCCAAACAAACCGTGGACTTCATTGACCAGGACGGAGCGTCATGAGTAAAATGAGGTGGCATTCTCAAGCCTGCTCAGGCCAAACTACAGGTGGGCAGGACCCAACCTTGAACAAGATAACAGCCAAAACTAAATGTCCTGGCATCAGCAGGCGCAAGGCCGGAAAGAACTTTGGATGTGGTGCCAGTTCACTGTGTAGCCCACTTGCTCATGCCACCTCCGTTTATGGTTGAAAATAGGTATCATAGTAGGCAAGGCACGAACTGGCCTTAGAAAGGATGCCAGTCTCTAGCAGAGCTTGCCCACTTACACCAAGACAGTTAAACTTTATACCCTGGCAGCTGTGGAATTAAGGCAAGAAAGATCCATGAATGTGGTGCCAGTCCACTCAGTCAAACCCAATTTACTCTTGGAAACAGATGTCCTGGCAGCATTGGGCACAAGCTAGGAATCAGTCCTAGATGTGGTGCCGGTCCATATGATGATGCCATCCCAATATATGGTTGGAAATAAATATCACTGCAATATTTCATACAGTGCCATTCATTTATTGCTAGAAATTGATATCCTGGCAGCATTGGGCACAAGGCAGGGACAAGCCACAGCCTGAGTGCCATACTTACTCGTATCAAATTGTGAGGGCTGACATTAGATATCCTGGCAGTACCAGGCATAGGGCATTTCTGGAAATAGTGCCCCTTCATTATACCATCTCCATTTATTTCTGAAAATAGATATCTTGGCATTAGTGGGTACAGACCAGGAACCAAACCTAGATGTGGTGCCAGTCTGTTGTGCTGCCCTCATGCTCATGCCACCCCAATTTATGGTTGAAAATAAATAACATAACAACACTGTGGGCAAGGCAAGAACCAGCCATGAAAGGCATGCCAGGCATTAGCAGAGCTGACACACTCATACCCACACAATTAAGAGCTGAGACTTGGTACACTGGCAGCTTTGGGATAATGCCTTGGGTATGGTGCCAGTCCACTTTGGAGCCCACACGCTTATACCTGTCCAATTAATTTTTGAAGATTGATATCATGGTATCATCGGGCACAAGCCCAGAACCAACCCTGGATGTGGTGCCAGTCCATTTTGTAGCCAATGCACTCATGCCAACTCAACTTATGACTCAAAATAGATAGTTTGGAGAATGCCATGCTAGTTTATTCACTAAACTGCGTAATCCAAATTTGGGTATGGCATCGGTCGTAAGACAGGAGTCAAGCCTGGGCAGGATGCCAGTCCCAAGCCGAGCTCACACATTCATTCCAAATCAAGTGAGGATGAAACTGGATATCCTGTTAGCAGCGGGTGCGAGGCAGTCATGCATATGGTGCCAGTCCATTTGTGCAGCCCACACACTCATACCAACCCGATTTTATTTTCCTGAAAACAGATCTCCTGGCAGCATCGGGCATAAGCCAGGGAACCAAAACTGGATGTGGCGTGCAGCTGGCACTCTCATGACAACCTAATTTTATGACACTCTGGCAGAATTGGGTGCAGGGTTAGGAGCCTGCCCATCACAGGATGTGCCCACACAGTGCCAGTGTAGATTTGCCAGTTAAGGTGAAAGCCCTAAAGGCCTCCACAGAGACAAATGCAGGAAAATCGAACACAGGAATTTGAATCCATCTTGGATTTACTGTTAAATAAAAAGCCTCCGCTCCCGATGCCAACCCCTCAATGCTAGCATGCAACACTGCCGGCCTTTATTGATGTGCAGTGCTAAGATGGCAGGGCCCTGCAACCCGGCAGTGTGTCTACTTTTGTCCTTAAAAGTGCTGCATTGCAGGCCTGCCTCTTTTTTACAGGGGGCACCTCCTGGCAGACCCCCCCCGGGGGGGGCAGCGTGGGTAGGTAAAGGCTGTTGTTTTCTGCAGTGGCACTCTCGTCAGCCACGGCACTAATAGCGGGTTGTACTTCCTCAGCAGAGGAGACGGCTGGAATTCTGTGTCTTTCTGGAGGAGTTTGACGTCAGAGCAGTTGAAGGGGCCGCCCATCGAGTTGCCCGTTAACTGTGTCGTCGTGGTAAATGGGGTGCGGTGGGCTTCATGCTGCTGGCGTGTCTCGTACAGTATAGCGCCTTGCGTGATCTACACTGTCTTGCCAGTGAAAGAGCCCATGCTGGCTTCTCGGTTGTATTTCCAGGTGTGTTCACAGGTAATGTGAGGGCCCACCAGGGGGCATAGCAGAGTGGACTACCCAGGACAAGTCCCAGGTTCAAATGAACTGTTTAACCGAGTGCCTTGATTGGCTTCTTTTTAAATCGGCACAGCATAATCCAAATCAATCCTACTGGGCAAGCCATGTCCACCTCCTATCGAGTGAGGTAAGGGGGGCCTCTTTTAAACTTGACCTGGGGGGGGGGGCAACTGGGAAGCACTTTCAGGGCCAGGGTGAAGCTCCATAGAACAATGAAGTCCTGAAGAACCCAACAGGGCCGTGTCCCAGAACTGCAAGTCCCATGCTGCCCTGGATGGGGGGCTTTACAGACTCTTTCTTTATATGTCATGTCCCCAAGTCTGTTCGTCATTTCCTCACCCCGACTTTGAAAGGGGACAGAAACCATCCCAGCCAAGATGCGCACCCAGCCAAACTGTCCTTCCATCGTGGCCTCCCAGCCAGGTAAGGGGTCCACCCTCAGTCCCAGTCAGGATGCCAGTCCTTCCAGTATGGCATTTACATGTGATAAGCGGCACGAAACAACTCGCCTCCCAGTGGACCGGTTGTGTTTGAAATTTGGCCGACTTTAATAACATTTGCTGGGCCACCTCCATTTCTTTTGTTGTGATTTCTCCAGTAGAGGGCGCTATATGTGACATGTCATAATTGCCCCCCACTTATTAGACGCATGGCCGTATTTTGCAAACTCATCTTTCTTAAAATGTTCTGCTGTTTCAGAATCACCTTGAGGGGCTCACGTTAAGTTGAACTTTTCTTTTTTTCCTCTTCCTCATCCTCCTGCCAGCCAAACAGGTTCCTGACACAAGTTATGCCAAAGTCACACTCCACGACTTTCCCATTCGTAGACTCCATTTACAAAGAATCCGAGGGCAGTCGTGTAGCCTGACATCCCCAGTGACCCAGTCCAACCAGTCTGTGACTTGCCCCGACCAAATCGGCTTTGGTTTTTTTATCGTAAGTCGCAGAGGCGGACTTTGTGTGACCGAGAGCCTGAAAGGAAGCAAAAAAAACCAAAAAAACAAAGGGGTCGAGATTGCGGCTGAATTTGCCATCACCCCTCGCATGGCACTGGCGTGCTCAGTTGGCACTTTATTGGCTGTCAGTTCAAAAGGTCACACTCAGAGTTCCTTGGAAATGTGACACGGCGCTGGAAAAGGTGCCATGCAGTCGTGCAGTTTGGCATCCCCTGTGAATGCTAGTCGTGTAGCGTGAAATCCACGGGGTTCGAGATCAACAGCGGCGGTCATTAAAGCTGACGTCCCATATGATGTGATGTGACAATGGCCGTGGTGAGCGAGCGATACCTTGGAAATGTGAAGCTGTGCTGGAAGGTCGTTTGATGTGACACCCCCTGCTGATTTTAGTCGTGTAATATGACACGCGATCGTCAGGGTTCACATCCCCCCCGACTCGACATAGCTTATATAGCGCCTTTTCATAGTGAATACCATCACAAGGTCCTGCAGCCATGGTGATGGGTTGCGGTGAGTGAATGGCTGGCTTATATAGCGCCTTTGCCTTTTCAAAATGAACACCATCATAGGGTCCTGCTGGGGCTTGTGCATTATAAGTGGTGGCAGATTGCAGTCAGTGACTGTCTGGTTTATATAGCGCCTTTTCATGATGGACACCGTCGTATCGTCCTGCAGCTGTTCCTATAGTGTAAGTGGTGACTGGGCTGTATAGCGCCTTGTCAGGATTAGCACCATCAGCTGGTTCTCATTTTGTGAGTGAGTGCCTGGTCTGTATAGCGCCTTTCCATATCAGCGTCACAGGGTCCTGCAGCTCTTTTCTGTATCGTGAGCGATGGCAGACCCCATTGTTTATATAGCGCCTTGTCACAGTGAACTCCATCATAGCTGTTTCTGTGTTGTGAGCAGTCAGGAGTTGCAGTGAGTGAATGGCTTGTTTATATAGCGCCTTTACATAGTGAAGACCCTCACAGAGACCCCCAGAACAGTGAGGGAGTGAGTAGCTTATATAGCGCCTTTTCACAATGTAGACCCACACAACGTCCTGTTCTTTTTTTGTGACCGGTGACGAGTCTTAAAGAGTCCATGCTTCCTGACTATTCAGTGACCCCCCAACACTGGTCACTCAAGGGGTACCATTTTTGGGGTTCTCCTCCAGGTCCTCTAATGTCTCCCGCCCCCACTAATTTAAAGACTGGTTGATTGGTGATGTCAGGTGGGCCCTCCTGTGTGTAAGTGAGTGGGCACTGCGGGGGGGGTGGCTGGCGCCTGCTTCCAGGTTGGTTCCTACTTAGTGCTCAGTGCTGCCAGAGTGGACCCCCCCCCCCCAGACTCCCGTGACCCCTGACTTGAATTAACAGGGTAGTCTCGTCATTGGCTTCCTCCTCCTCTGCTTTTTCTGCCAGGACTTTTCCTCCACACACACACACACACACTCACGCACGCACACACACGGCGCTGGTGCTCACAGCGGAATCCCCCTTATAATTAACGGCCGACACTTGCGACACGCGGGTATTAAGCTGACATTCCTAGGCAGTAAGTCAGGCGGAGAGCTGCTGTGTGACGCTCCTCGGGAGAAGCTCTGCAATCGATCATTTCGGGGGCTGAGCAGAGGGTCGCTCTGATGATGACGATGATGGTAATGATGCAGTGCAGTCACAGGTTCAGAGTCTCCTTTGTTTAAATAGTAGAGAGGGGGGCTTATTATTAACATCGTTAGCCCAGTTCTGTTCTCCTCATCTTCCTGGTCTCTTCTGGCCGTGTTCTCAGTTTTGGCCTTGCTGAGCTGCGGTGGCTGCAGGTTTTTGTTCCAATTGGGTTTGTTAATTAAAAGCCAATTATCAATCGTGAAGATGTGAGCACCCAAACCCCCACCCCCACCTGCCCTGTGTCTCGTTGACGCGCTGGGTGAGATTACAGGCCCGTAACCCAGTCGGCTTCACTTCATAGACAACAACGCTCAGTAAGTGTGAAGTCAGCCTGGTCGTGAAACTTTGAAACAGGCTACGGCCTACACACTCGGGGAAGGCCCAAACCAGGTGGGCGGGACTAGAGGCCAGAGTGGCAGCCAGGTGGGCGGGACTAGAAGCCTGAATGGTAGCCAGGTGGGCGGGACTAGAGGTCAGAGTGGCAGCTGGTTGGGCGGCACTAGTGGCCAGAGTCGCAGCCAGGTGGGCGGGACTAGAAGCCTGAGTGGTAGCCAGGTGCGCGGCACTAGAGGCCAGAGTGGCAGCCGGTTGGGCGGGACTAAAGGCATGAGTGGCAGCCGGTTGGGAGGCACTAGAGGCCAGAGAGGCAGCCAGGTGCGCGGCACTAGAGGCCAGAG
>JANRMT010062837.1:103625872-103645674 GCA_026402145.1 Polypterus bichir lapradei
AGAATAAGAAATCAGGAAGGGGGCAAATAGTTTTTCACACCACTGTAGTTATGTATGTATATATATGTATATATGTGTATGTATATATGTGTATATATATGTGTATATGTGTATATATATATATATATATATATATATATATATATATATATTGTGGCTGGGGGTGGTACCCAGCCGGGACGCCCAGGAGGACCGGAGGAAGGCTTGCCCCTCCTCCAGACCATGAGGGGGCGGCCGCCCTGGTGGCTTTGGGGACCACGGGTAGAGAGCCTTTGGAGCCCTGAGGGGAAGAGGACCGGGGACACCTGGAGTGCTTCCGAGTGCACAGCCGGCACTTCCACCACACTGCGGGTGACTATAAAAGTGGCCGCCTCCCTTCATTCAGGCTCGAGTCGGGTGAGGAGAAGGACAAGGGCTTGATGGAGAGGAGTGGAGGCGGTCTGAAGAGTGAGGCAGAGTGTGTGAGGCCTGGAGTTTGGGAAGTCTTGGGGGTTTGTGTGTGCACATAGTGACTGTAAATAATACGTGTGGTGGTGCTTGAACATCAATCAATCAATCAATCAATCAACATTTATTTAAATAGTACGTTTTCATACAAAAAAATGTAGCTCAAAGTGCTTTACAAAATGAAGAATAGAAAAATAGAAGACACAATAAAAAATAAACATAAGTCAACATTAATTAACATAGAATAAGTAAGGTCCGATGGCCAAGGTGGACAGAAAAAACAAAAAAAAAAAAACTACAAGAGCTGGAGAAAAAAGAAATAAATATATAAATATAAATATATACACACACGTGAAGCACATTACTGTTAGTATGGCCTCCATCCATTTTCCGGCTCTGTGGCGCTGCTTGTCCCTGAGAGATTTCTTCTGGTCACACACTGTGGGCAGAGGGCTTGGGAAGGAAACAATTAAAGACCATCGGATAAGCCGACTACAACGGCCCCCCAATTACAAACCCAGCGAGGACGAGACGATCGGCTTGTGATTGGCACGCTGCCTAAGTGGCTTTGACAGGACAAATCCTCAGCATCCGCTGAAATGAAGCGCAACGTAGCAAACTGGCGAGGAGTGACGTGGAATCAATAAGGCTGACTGGGAGAGGCAGGCCAGCGTGGCACTCCGTACACCAGTGAATTCTGGGATTGGAACTGGAGGGACAGACCACTGTGGGACCCCCTAACAGAGAGAATGAGAGCGAGTGAGCCAGCAGTTGAACCCGAGTCACAGAAGATGTGAGGCCAGAGCTGCTGCCGGTGTGCCACCTGCATTTTACAAGAAAACACACAAAGACAAAGCGAGACGTTGATATAGGGGGTAAGAATTAGGTGCTGCCAGGCATTGGTGTAAACGGGCCTGGAGGGTACAGCGAGCCCTGCTCCATCATCTTATGGTGGCCTGTTAGGACAGAAAGGATGACAGTCACTTCTGTGCTTCCATTCTTGTCATTGTAGATTCTGATGATTGTACCCGGGTCTCTGAGGGTGCCAGTCCAAAGCACATACCACTGTGCCACCTTCGCTTAGACATGCAGTATCATTAAATGAATAAGTAATGTTAACATGACGAAACACTAACACCTGCAGGGTATAAAAACTCTGGTCCAGTGCCCGGCTGTGGGGTAAGCAGATTATGGATGAACGTGGCATGGCCTCCTCAGCATCCCCGGTGGTCCTCTGTGTTGGTGGCTTTCTGTGACAGGAAAGGCAGTCGGTTCTGTGATGATATTCTTGTCACAGTAAATTTTAGTTGTTGAACAGACAAATAAAAAGTGTGGCACTTGATTGAGCCCGGGTCTCTGAGGGTGCCAGGCCAAAGCACTTACCACTGTGCCACCTGCATTTACAGCTACAGTCTAATTAAAAAAAAGATTGCGCATAACAAAACTCACAAAGAAAATGCAGGGGTCTGCCAGGCATGGAGGGCACAGCACGGCCTCCTCATCATCCCATGTGGCACTCCATCACAGTGGGCTTCTGAGACCCAAAAGGCAGTCAGTTCTGTGAAGGACTTGTGGCCTCAGTTAATGTCAGTTTTTGAAGAGGGAGAATGTAAGTTTGTGAGAGACCAAAGACTTGAACCCGGGTCCCTGAAGGTGTTTGTGTTAGGGGTCGCTGTGCCACCTGCAGCTACAACTGTATTTAAAATTAAAAACAAGCCACAAAGACAATATAGAGGGTAAGAATTAGGGGCTAGTGCCCAATGCTGCCAGGCTCCCTGCAACAAGACTTGGAGAGAACAACATGGCATCATCCTCCTCCTCCTCATATGTGGCTTTCTGTGACAGGAAAGGCAGTGAGTTCTGTGATGACATTCTTGTCACAGTGAATGTTAGTTTTTGAACAGGGCGAATGAGAGCGAGGGAGCCAATAATTGAACCCGGGACCCTGATGGCATGAGTTCCAAGCACTTACCACTGTACCACCTCTGTTTAGACACACAGTATCATTAAATGCATTAATAATAAAACACAATGCAACAGAAGCCCCTAGAGAGCATTAATGTGAGTTCGCTGCCCAGCACTGCCAGGCTTTAAGCTTTGGAATAAGCAGACTTGGAGAAAATGGCATGTGTCACTCTATCATGTGAATGGGAGTGTGCCAATAACTGAACCCGAGTCCAAAGCACTGTGCCAACTCTATTTAGACACATGGCATCATTAAATGCATTAATAATATAACACAATGCAACAGAAACCCCTAGAGAGCATAACCTCGAGTCTGGTGCCCGACACTGCCAGGCTCCTTGCATTGGCATAAGCAGACATGGAGAGGATGGCACGGCCTCATCATCACCTTACATGGCACTCCATCATGGTGGGCCTCTGGAACAGGAAAGGCAGTCAGTTCTGTGGTTTTTGCCACAGTAATTGTTAAGTTTTGAAAAGGGAGAATGCAAACTGAGTGAGTGAGAGACCAAATAATTGAACCCGAGGCGTGCCAGTGTGCCAACACCATTTACACGTGGAGTATCATTAAAACGTACAAGTAAATAAATGATATTAACCCAATGCGATACAAAAAACCTTCAAAACATAAACTCGGGTCTGGTGCCCGACACTGCCAAGCTCCCTGCGTTGGCATAAGCAGACTTGGAGAAGATGGCTTGGCCTCCTCATCACCTTATGTGGTCCTCCATGATGGTGGGCTTCGGGGACATGAAAGGCAGTCAACTCTGTGGTTGTGTTCTTTTCACAGTAAACGATCGACTGTGGACAGGGTGAGTGCAAGTGGGTGAGCTGATCATTGAACCCGGATCACTGATGGCACAATTTCCAAGCACTTACCACTGTGCCACCTCTGTTCTCACATACAGGATCATTAAATGCATTAATAGTAGAACACAATGTAACAGAAACCCCTAGAGAGTAGAAATGTGGGTCTGGTGCCCGACTCTGCCAGGCTTCTGGCTTTGGAATAAGCAGACTTGGAGTAGATGGCATGTGGCACTCTATCATGTAAATGGGAGTGTGCCAATAACAGAACCCGAGTCCAAAGCACCGTGCCACCTCTATTCAGACACACGGTGTCATTAAATGCATTAATAATACAATACAATGCAACAGGAACTCCTAGAGAGCATAAACTCGGGTGTGGTGCCTGACACTGCCAAGCTCCCTGCGTTGGCATAAGCAGACTTGGAGAAGATGGCATAGCCTCCTTATCACCTTATGTGGTCCTCCATGATGGTGGGCTTCAGCAACATGAAAGGCAGTCATCTCTGTGGTTGTGTTCTTTTCACAGTAAACGTTTGACTGTGGACAGGGTGAGTGCGAATGGGTGAGCCGATCATTGAACCCGGGTCACTGATGGCACGAGTCCAAGGCATCTACCGGTGTGCCACCTGCATTGACAGCTACTGTCTAATTAAAAGCAATTCACTTAGCATCACAAAGCACACAAACACAATACCACACACACACAATTCGAGAGGATAAATTAAGGTCCTGTGCCCGCTGCTGCCAGGCCCCCTGCATTGCCATAAGCAGGTTTGGAATAAACGAATGAATGACAATGAGGTTCTTAGTGCATCTCAATATGAATAATTAAACAGCCGAGCAGGAATATATTAAGATGAGAGCAGCTGGCAGCAGACAAGATAAAAGGGTTGAATTCATCAGACTTTGGACACCTGGTTGCCCAGCGCCTCCCTGGGCACTCTGGCAACACAGCATGGTGCTGGCAAAATACAATAAAGTCCCGACGTCCGGCCTGCCGCTGCCCGGCTGTAAGTCATTTTGGATTAAAGCCTGAAGATGTTGCGCCCGTGCCAAGCGGGTTCTTCTAAGGTTGTGAGGACCGACGGTCAGAATGAATTATTAATCACAGCGCAGATGGGCAGTTGCTTTCTCCTTCACCCTCTTTTCTTCCACCCATTGGTTGTTCTGGTTTTTCCAATGCAGGGTCACAGGGATGCCCATTCCTGGACTGGAGGGCACATGTCTAGATGCTCCCTACTCTGTGTCTCTTTTCCTGCTTTCTGCTCCTCGTTTTCTGCCAGTCGGTCAGATGCCCTATCTTGTGGTCATTCGGTAGGAGTTAGAGATGTTTAAATGCTGGCAGATGCCTTCAGTGACGAGACAAAGGGTGGCAGACGTGAAGGTGCGCTCACCATGCCAGGCCTCTGCTTTCATGTGCTTTGCCTGAACCTACAGCATGGCATCACGAAAAGGACAGCAGGTTTAAAAAAAATTACCCTCCATCCTCTACATTGCTTTAATTTTTGCAATTCAGGGTCATCTACAGTAGCTGGAGCCAGTCCCATTAACGTTGGGCACAAGGCAGTACCCATCCCTGGCTGGGATGCCAGTCTGTCAAGACACGATTAAAAAAAAAATATATATCTCCAACAACTCCCTGATTTGCCATTTTGATACTTCAGAAAAGAAGCCTGCAATTGGGGATGGGCATGTACGTCAGTCAGTGCCAGGCAGCATTTTTCTGGGTACTTTAGGACCTTGGTGCCGTTTCTAGATTCACATTTTTGTTCCTGCGGCTCAAAAAGTGGCACATGCAGGGTAGAAAAGCAGGTCGCCGCCATTGCGACTTTTCAGAACAGTCCCGGAGGATTGCTGCACAGATGGCGTCACCTCCTGCTGCCAGGCAGGCTGTCACTACTGCAGTGGCACCGTCTGTGAATGTGCCACATCTCCGCATTGGGTCTTATTTCATCGTTGACTGGTGGGGCTCACATGTCTAGGAGTGGGCAGCTGCTGCCAGTTACAGTGGAGAGACGCTTTATGCCACTGGAGACTTAACCTGCCTGAGAGGGTACTCACTCCACAGGATGCCAACCCTTGAGACATCAATATATTGAATGTAATAATATCAGAGAGGTGCCATCAGCCTTGGCATAAAGATTGAGTCGCCAGTTTATTAGGTACACCCATCTACTAGAGCGTTGCACCTTACTTGGCCCTCAGAACAGCAAGGATTCTATAAGATGCCTGCTGTGTTTCTCAAGAATGGTGTGCCATGGCAATAGGATGGCATTGGGCTGCCCAATGCAGATTGACAGACCGTCACGTCCATTCTTGCTACAGTAAATGTTAGGCTTTGAACAGGGCAAATGACTGAGCCAAGGACTGAACCTGGCCAAAGCTTCTGTCACGGTGCCACCTGCACGTACAGCCGTCATCTAATTAGAAACAAATCACTTGGCCCAACAAAGCACACAAACACAATGCAGCACATCCACAGAGGGCATACGGATTAGGGTCCAGTGCTCGATGCAGCCAGGCTCCCTGCACTGGCATAAGCGGACTTAGAACGTTTGCCAAGGATTGAACCCTATTCCCTGAAAGTGTGAGGTTGAAACACTTCCCACTGTGCCAGCTTCATTCACACATGCAGTATCATGAAAACACAAATAAATAAACACTAAAACACGGTGTACTGTGTTGGGAGTTGTACTTCCGGTGGGCTGCCCCCTTGGATTTCTTGGTTCCCACCAGGAAAAGGAATTGGGAGAAGGATCCATTATGCCAACGTGCCTATGCCTAATCTAGAAGTACTTTCCTGAGATATTTGGCACTCAAATGTGTTTCTTTAAATAACCTGGGGTTTGTGTGGAGTGCAAGCTGCATCTGGGGTTTGGGGTGTGAGACCCCCTCCCCCCCCTTACAGGCCACCGCATCCACTCTAATTAAAGTGTCCGTGTGTCTGTTTGTTTGCTGTGTCCCTGTCTTTCCAACAGATGGTGCATCACAAATATATGCAGTAATACATTGTATAGGCTTTATCATTCCAACAGATGGCACATCACAAATATTTGTAGTAATTCATATTACTACACACAAGTGTCTTTGTAGGTGTGTATCTGTCCAGTAAGCTATCTCTCTGTCATTTCAACTGGTGGCACATAAGAAATATCTGTAGTAATAAATTGTATTGGTCACGTCAGCAGTTGATGCATCACAAACTTTAACACTGCTTTTATGAAACCCATACCAAGGGGATATTAGAGAAATGTATGCATTGCATGTGTCATTGCAACAGGTGGTGCATCACAAACATTTGTAATAATAATAATAAAACCTTTTATTTATATAGTGCCTTTCCCACGCTCAAGGCACAGTAATAAGGCATTTTATTACCACAAATAAGTATCTGTGTGTCTGTTCGGTTTTAATGTCTTATGTCATTCCAACAGATGGCGCATCACAAACGTTTAAAGTAATAAAACGCTTTACAATTTTCATTCCATCAGATGGCGCATCACATACATTAACACTGCTTTTACGAATCCCATACCAAATGGCATATAGCAGACCTGTGCATTGTATGTGTCATTCCAACAGGTGGTAGATCACAAACATTTACAGTAGTGCATTTTATTACTACAAATTAGCGTCTGTGTATGTGCGTGTCCGTCTGGTTGCTATGTCTCTGTTATTCCAACAGACAGAAATGTCTGTAGTAAATTTGTCACGCCAGCAGTTGACGCATCCCAAACGTTAGCACTGCTTTTACGAGTCCCATGCCAAATGTCATATAACAGAGACCTATCCATTGTGCGTGTCATTCCAATGGATGGTGCATCACAAACATTTGTCGTAATGTATTTTATGATTACAGATGTGATTATGATTTGTGCTGCGCCATCTGTTGGAATGAAAGTTGCAATGAATATGATTACAAATGTTTGTGATGCACCATCATTTGTAATGACAAATGCAGTGTATTTGAATGCTACAAATGTTTGAATTGCACCATCTGTTGGAATGACAAATGCAATGCATTTGATTACTACAAATGTTTGAAGTGCGCCATCTGTTGGAATGACAAATGCAATGCATTTGATTACTACAAATGTTTGAAGTGCGCCATCTGTTGGAATGACGAATGGAATGCATTTGATTACTACAAATGTTTGAATTGCACCATCAGTTGGAATGACAAATGCAATTCATTTGATTACTACAAATATTTGAAGTGCGCCATCTGTTGGAATGACGAATGGAATGCATTTGAATACTACAAATGTTTGAATTGTGCCATCTGTTGGAATGACAGATGCAGTCCTTTTTATTACTAGTGTACATGCATTACAAAATACATTCCAACAGAAGGTGCAGTGGAAATGTTAACGCTGAGGTCTGCATCGATTACTTCCGTGTCAGCCCGTCTTCAGCTGGTCTCTGTGTCTGAACGTGTCTATTCATGTCACCAGTCCCCATCCCAGTATGATGAATTGTGTGCCTGTGGGTTTATATGAACATGCATGTGACCACTAGACGGATGGTGCTGTTCCCATTTTTCACCACCTTGTTATTAAGGCATTGTTATTATTAATTCCCGTTCATTTTACTGTTTTTTTATTATTTTCTTTATCCCGCCGAGGTGCCGTCCTGCCTTTCACTGGTGGTGTGTCCACAGCCTGACATTTCAAGTCACTCGTTAGTTTGAGACGAAGTCCATTTGATTGTACCTGCTGTTCACTGTTCTGCCCGGCTTGGCTCCATCCGCACCCCAGGACTTGCTTTGGACCCCTCCGACTTGACAATCTTTGGTTTTTATTTTTGTTTTAACGGTGCGTTCCCACTGATGGTGTTTCTATAGGGGGAAGGATGCCATCATTGTAACCAAGACGCTGCATCAGTGATGTAGACCAGTAATGCCCTTGAAATAACGCTGGAATTTATCCAAAAGGTTGTGACAAAGGAAAAGTGACAGCTGCAGTTACTAAAAGTAGCAAATTCAAAAGTCCGTTTGAAGCGACGTGGTGACATGTGGGTATTTTTAGGGTCTCGCTCAGAGAGGTGGAAGGGAAATACGTTCCTTTAAGTGGCACAAAAACTGTGTGGCAAATTGGACTTGGAGGACGCTGTGCCGCGGTGAAAATCTAGAAAGTTCTGTGCTTCAAAGCCGCAGGCTGTGTATGTAGCTGGCCCGAGACGCATTGAGACGGCTGACGCCTGCTGGTGGGCACCTAGGACTGGGCACTGTACCAGTCTAACTGTGAGACTCTGACTGAGTCACTTCGCCTGGCAGGGCTCCAGGTAGGACTGTTCATTATGAAAGGCGCTATATAAAAGCCCCCATTGAGATCTTGAGAGAGTCACTTCCACTTTGGTGAAATGCACACCCCTGACCATTCTGCAAAGGCCCAATACAGAATAAGGAGGACACCACAGTATATGGGGGCTCTGCAGAAACACTAAAGAGGACCACCTGTCCGAGACCCAACAGGATATGGGGATAGTTCATCAGGCACAGGCTTCAGTGATTTACAGCAGACATCCAGAAATAGGACTTGGGCTTATGTTTGGGACGATTGTTGGATTTCACCCTGCAGTTAATTAATGGCACCTTGTGCAGGTGTGTGTGGCGCCTTGACCAGTGAGTGTAAGTGCGTAACCTCAGAATTTCTGGAATAATCTCAGGACATTTGTCCAATATTCACAAAATATAAATTGAAGGTACATTTATGAGAAGAAGAAGAAGATGAAGAGGAGCGATTAGTCATGCAGAGATGTGAGGGGTGGGGTCAGAGGTGTGATTGGCAGCCTGCTGGGTGAGTCCAGATGTAGGAGTTGCAACCAGCTGGGTGTGGTTAGAGGCCTAAGTGGCGGCTGGTTGGGTGGAGTTAAAGGCCTGAGTGGCAGCCAGCAGGATGGGAGGGGAATGAGGCGCAGATGATTGAGTGGAAGCTGATTGGGCGGAGTTAAAGGCCAAAGTGGGGCTAGAAAGGTGATGCTGCCACTCAGGTCTCTAACCCCGCCCAGCCAGCAGCCACTCAAACATACACATTTGTATTACTAACAGCACGTCTTCGCCTCTTAATTTATGTGTAATGTATGTTGTGTGCATTTATGAAACATATTTTCAGGTCAAGAATTACAGAAGTTTCATGTTCATTAATCATGGTGCTGGACGTTGGTGATGTACTGCATGTTATTTAGCACATACAAGTATTAATTTCACTGTACTCTGCATATGTGATGACCAAATAAACCTGTAAACCTTTCTAGCCCCACCCTTCCTGCTGCCACTCAGGTCTCTAACCACGCCCATCCTGTGGCCACTTGATCTGGCCCCACCTTTCCAGCTGCCACTCAAACCCCCTAACCCCGCCCATCCTGCAGCCACTCAATCATCTGGCCCCACCCTTCCTGATGCCACTCTAGCCCCCTAACCCCGCCCATCCTGCAGCCACTTGATCATCTGGCCCCACCCTTCCAGCTTCCACGCAAGCCCCTAACCCCGCCCATCCCGCAGCCACTTGATCATTTGGCCCCACCCTTCCTGATGCCACTCTAGCCCCCAAACCCCGCCCATCCTGCAGCCACTCAGTCATCTGCCTAACGCCCCCCCCCCGCTCCTGTTGGCTGCCACTCAGACCTTTAGCTCCACCCAATCTGCCACCACATAAGAACGGAGGCAGGTGGCCTAAGTACGTAAACTGCTCGACTTTGTGGTGTTTGCACTTGACCGGAGTCGATCCAGTTGACAGTTTCTCATTGGATGAGCTGGAGATCGGTGACAGGGCACCGCGCACAAGAAGGCGACCCCTGAGCTCACCTTGCCATTTATAACTCCAACGGCTGGCGTCCCAACGATGTCTCTGTGTGATCCCGCTTCCAGCGTCATAACCATTCAGTATTGTTAAGCTCAATTAAATAGGGCCATCCACGGATCCCCCCCCCACCCCAGGACACTCCCATAGGTCCTATTTTAAAGAACGGTGCGCGTGCCATTACGTAACGTGACTGAGTGACTTAGCCGAATGCGAGAGGAGCTGCCGTAGACAGTGGCCTTTATTCTGTGCCAGGGAGCACTTCTGAGATTATTGCCTTCATTATCTCCTTTTCATTTAATCCGAAGAAAAGCTCCCGGTGGCCTACATACGTACGTCTAACCAGAGGGACCCAGCTGCAGACCCCAACAGCACGGAAATGGAAAACATGCTCGGCGTCCTGCCTACGTTTTTACAGATCTGAGTGAACGCGGCTTACGGTGCCACACGACTGCCTGGCAGCTTCAAGAATTCGGGTTCAGCTGGCAGCCCACTGTGTTGAATTTGCCTTTTTTTTTGTCTTTGTCTCCATGTACTCCCCACGCCCCGGGCAGCCATCTTTAAATGTATATAGCGCCTTTCTATAGTGAACACCGTCTCAAGGCCACAGCTTAGGCTAATGAGCCACCCTGTGTCAGTGAAATATGGGCACCCCATCAGGGGTCGACTCCTGGTAGGACTTCACGTCTGCACTATGGATGGCCCTTCGGCTGGCGGTCCGTGATTTGCACCCTGGTTTGTCGCCATACTTTTCAACTCTCTTGTTAAGGGGGCTTGACAGAGGCTGTCTGTCCTGAGACAGTTTGAGATATTTCAAATGGAAAAGCCTGTGCCCTGTGGTGGGCTGGCGTCCTGCCCGGGGTTTGTTTCCTGCCTTGCGCCCTGTGTTGGCTGAGATTGGCTCCAGCAGACCCCCGTGACCCTCTAGTTAGGATATAGCGGGTTGGATAATGGATGGATGGATGGATGGAAGCCTGCGCCAGTCCCGTTCTACCCACGTCCTCCACAGGTGTTTGGTTTGGACCAATCACAGGACAGACCTCGGGTGCTGGTGATACAAGACATACAGAAGAACTCGCTGCTGTGCCACACTGGACGCCCCAACTGAGGATGGCCCCGCCCACACGCGCATAAACACCTCCTGACGCCCTAACCCCCCTCCCCCACCGTGCACACAGTCTGTTGCTGTTCCATTAACTTGTACTGGGGATCTGTTTGCTCTCAGTAGGGGCTGTCGCAGGTTAAAGTAAAGAGGAAGAAGATCTACAAGTTGGCATAAGTACAAAGCTGAAGTCTCAAAATAGATGAGCAGGCAGATTCGCCAGTGGGAGATTTTGAAATCTCGCGCAGTGCGGCCCGTTTGATTTTGTCCTTGAAGAATAAGGTGGGCCACATTTCAACACGGTGAGTCTACCGGAGGCCAGCCGAGTTGCGGACAGTCAGACAGATGTGGCTATGGCAGTTGGCGCTTCATGCATTACAAGCGAATGCCAACAAAAAAGAACTCCACAAATCAAGTGAAGCTGCGCACTTCGGTGTTCGCCACATTCGTCTTCGAGGATCTAAAAGTAGAAAGTAAGTCAAGTCGAGAAGGGCACTAGAAAGTCACACGACGCCTCTCCTGCATAACTGAACAGCCATAAATCTCAATCTTGCTTCATATGTGTATATATTTAGTGACCTATAGGGGGTGCCACTGAGCCCCCAAAAAATCAAACACACAAGTCCTGGGTTCAAGTGAGTGGATTTTCTTGACAAGTTTCTTTCTTTCTGCCAGTTGATGCAACGGGGGGCGGGTCCCCTAATTAAGTTCTGATCCTGTGGTTGTGTGTAGTTTAATTTTGTGAAGTCTACTAACCGGAACATTTTTCCACCAAAACGAGGGTTGAGGGAACGGGAGTGGGATTGAGAGGAATCCTGGTTCTGAAAATCCCCAACCGCCGGTACCATCTGTGTTCAAATTTGGGTTTGCTTTTTCAGCACTGTGTGTGTGTGTGTGTAGACTTGTGTCCAATCCTGGTCAGGTGGTCTTTGGTGCCCTCAACCCCTGAAATGAATTGAGAAGGTTCTGGAACCCGCCTACCGAACTCAGTCCATTGAGGGTCACAGTGCCTGCCTGCACTGCCTGTGCCACCCCAACCGTACCTTCTCTAACTCGTCTTGTGTAGCCTGCATGCGTTCATCCTGTCCCGAGAAGTGCCATCGTGATGACGAAATCTGAGAAAGTCCTGTGACTGATCTGCAGGTCATCAGGTCAGGTCAGGGCTTTGTGAGAAAAGAGGAAGCCGTGGCACGGCTGGGCACAGAGTAACGCCAAATCAGACGTGCCATCTCTGTGACTGTCTGAGGACAGAAGATAAATAGGCGCTAAAAATAATAAATATGTTTATCTACATAGCGCCTTTCCCATGCTCAGAGCTCTTAAAGGCACAGTGTTGTGGCCGCACTGGGAAAACCCCTCAGCATGGAGAATGTAAAGGGGTCTTTCACACTCGTCTGTCTGATACGGCGCCCCTCCAGTTAGATGGATAGGAGAGCAGCCATCTGCCTGTCTGTCTGTCTATATAGCGCCTTTTCTGCCTGTCTATCAATATAGTACCTTTTCTGTCTGCATATCTGTCTATACAGCGTCTTTGCTGTCTGCCTGTTTGTCTATATAGCGCCTTTTCTGCCTGTCTGTCTATGTAGCGTCTTTGCTGTCTGTCTGTCTATATAGCGCCTTTGCTGTCTGTCTGTCTATATAGTGCCTTTGCTGCCTGCCTGTCTGTCTATATAGCGCCTTTGCTGCCTGTCTGTCTGTCTATATAGTGCCTTTTCTGCCTGTCTGTCTATGTAGCGTCTTTGCTGTCTGTCTGTCTATATAGCGCCTTTGCTGTCTGTCTGTCTATATAGTGCCTTTGCTGCCTGCCTGTCTGTCTATATAGCGCCTTTTCTTCCTGTCTGTCTGTCTATGTAGCGTCTTTTCTGTCTGTCTGTCTACACAGCGCCTTTGCTATCTGCCTGTCTGTCTGCATGTCAATATAGCGCCTTTTCTGTCTGCCTGTCTGTCCATATAGCGCCTTTGCCATCTGTTTCTTGCAGTGTTTTTATGAAAAGGCGCCAGTTTTTGTCCTGCCAGTGTGCTCGCCACCCACCCTGCCCCCTCTGTGAATTTAGTGTCACCCATCACAGGGTGGGGTGGCATGGGGTGGGGGGAGGGGTTGTTTTCCCCTCCATGAATTTTGTGAAGTTTTGGTCTCCAGCCTGACCACCGGAGGTGTCAGTTCAATGCTTTTCCTCCTTGGTGAACTGAGCAGCAGTCATCAGGGTGGGAGTTGTGGGGGCTCATCCAGGAGTGGTGTGGTGGGGGGGGGGTGTGGCCCACCTGCAATCCCACCATGGCCCACAAGTTGTCATAGAGTTCTGTCGTGTCTGTCTGATCAAATCTGAAGATCAAAGGAGAGGACTTGATGAGTGGGTCATGACACAGAGCCCCCTCGGACCCCATGTCCCCCTTTTTAATTTCTGATTCTTGGACAAATAACTTCATTGACTGGTGACCACCCTTCAGTGCTGCTGTCCTCAGAGGGTTCACCAGAGCCAAACGATCGTAAAGTGAGCTGGATATTCGTGTGCCGTTCTCTGCTTTCAGTGCCGTGTCTCCTACCGGCCGGACCGAGTGCAGCGGGCGCGACAAGCCCACCGGCGACATTCCTGTTGATGAGAATTGAGAGTCGGAGTCCACGATGATTGATGGAGTGGGGAGCGGTGGGTGTTTCAGTGCTGCTCATTTAACAGTGAGTGCCCCGGAGCCGTCGTGTGGCAGAGTGCCAAGCCGCCCGTGGGGATTCTCACGGCTCTGAGTGCCGCCTTGACGTGTCAGAAGTTGACATTCACCCTGCCAGCGCAACACTTTCACAATAGAGATGACTGGCTTGAGAAAAAAACAGGCAGGCAATCAGTCGGCCATTTTGTACCCTGCTTAGTCCTGAACTGGGTCACAGTGGGGGGCTGGAGCCAATCCCTGCCAGCATAGGGCACCCTGGACAGGGTGCCAGTGCATCACAGGGCACACACACACACAGGCCAGTCCACCTAACCTGCATGTCTTTAGACTGTGGGAGGAAACTCACACAGACACGGGCAGAACATACAGACCCCACGCAGGGAGGACCCGCACCTGGTCTCCTTACTGCGAGTCACTGTGCCACCGTGCCACCTTCAGAAAAACAATCAATAAAGAATTTGCCATGTAAAGGCCTGCCAAGTCCGCGACGTCAGCAAATAAACCGCTGAAGATGTCGACGATCATAACCCGGGCATAGCGAGCTGCGGTCTGACCTGTATACAGTACTGTGCAAAAGTCTTGGACCCCCTACCTTTTTAATATAAACTTCGTCTTAGAGGTGTGTCAGTAGAAAAGAGCAAATCTGACATTTCCAAACATTCATTTTTCATAACCTTCAGTTTCACAGAGCAATGTCGGCTTCATTAAAGGAACACTGCACCCAAAGATGGTCCTGTTTTATATATTACTTAACCCCGTACAGTTTGAAAGGGTGGGCAAAAAATTTTTTTAGTCTTATGTTTTCATGGAGAATAGACATAAATTGTCTGACGGAATGGAGCCAATGGTGACCACTGCTGGACGAGAGCAAACAAAGTAAAACGTCCGCAAGAAAAATGTCACGTTGCTCGTGCTGCATGATCCACATGTCAAGTCATCCAGTCGTAGGCTCACAATGTGCATAGTTTTATCAAAATGAACAACTCTGGAAAACGAACACAGTCCACAAACAGGATTCACTTGACACGGGGTCACGCGTCTGTCGGAGAGCCGCCTCTCCCATTAATTCATTGGTCAAGAGGCACATGATTCTCTTTCATTTGATTCACAAACCGTATCATTACCCGAGAAGGAGTCTCACAATTCTCACTGATATAAATTCCTGAACCTGAAGCATTACCCGAGAACGAGTCAGACGATTCTCATTCATTTGATTCGCGTGTGTCTTTCAGTTGGAGATTTTAATATTGTGGGATTGGGGGGTTGTGGGGATGGGACCTTGAAGAATAAGTGGGCCACATGGGAAAGGCGCTATATAAATAAAATGTATTATTATTATTATTTCAACAAGATGAGTGTACTGGTGGCTGAGTTGCTTCCTTTGAATGATCAGCCAGACAGACAGACAGACAGACAGACATGGCTATTGCAATAGGTGCTTCATACATTCTAAGTGAATGCACTTTAAAGAAAAGTCAAGAACAAATTGCATGATTCTCATTTATTTGGCTTATGTGCTGAATCATTACACGGAAACGAGACTCACGACTCACGTTGTCTTCCGTTTGTGGGCACGAGCAGCCAAGAAGACTTCAGGAAGCACAAATGAGTTGCGGATGCCGAGTTTTCCCCGCGTGCGTCCCGCTGCTCTGGCACACAGAGGATTGCCCACCCGCGTGCGCGTCAACAGCCCCCTGGCGGCCACTTTCCCACCCGCGCAGGCAGTGGGCTGGTGTCTTGTGAACTCGTACTGGGGATCTGTTTGCCGTCAGTGGCGGCTGTCGGAGGTGAAGAAGAGGAGGACATTCGAGTTGGTGTAACCGCCGTAAAGGCAAGGTGCATTCGTGCCGAATGTTCGCCAGCTTTAATGCCCACGACTTGGCGGAGTCGCCGGTGCTTTTCGATGGGAGATTTTGATATTTCAAAGATGTGCTTCTGATATCTCAACGACACCCAAACTGCCTCGACTGATCTCTTTGAACATTAAAGGGGCCCACATTTTGACAAAACTGGTCCGCGGGAGGCCAAGTCGTTGTGTGTGTTGACGGACAGACAGGCATAATGCCAGGAGCACCCCCTGTGGAAACCACGTCGATGCCAACGCACCGAAAATCGAAGTATTGTAGGCGGCTGTCTCACCTCTGTTTATTTTGCTAAAACAACTTTAGGAAATGAATCGATGGAGCTCAGACGGGAAGACTGGATAATCTTTGACAAACTTCCACTTTCGGGGGGTGACGACTGATGCCACACTGCGCTGGTAAAATGGGTGGCCAACATCTCAGCCCCACAGTATTTTGCACCCCAACACCCAAACATTAACAAAACACAGCGGAAAAAAGTGTCAAAATAAATAAGCAGCAAATACCTAGGGTGGCACTGTGGTGGCGCAGTAAGATGCCAGTGGGTGCTGCCAACGACTAAGTTTATGGAAAAACTGAAAAATCCAAAAGCTCTGCCCATCGTTCTCTTCCGGTTTTATGTGTATGGCGCCGACAGCCACACACTACAATTCTCACGAGCCCCCTCAGCATCCCTGCAATGCCATTTAAAGACACGGACCCCACATTTACAAACCAGATACTGTATGTAAGTCCCAAGTTTTGTTACAAACGTATACCCGTCACCAAACAGGGCATACTGCACCCGTTGGGGCAGTGCTGCAAATTGAAACTGGCACAGTGAGCTGGTTGATGTGAGTGTGCCCTGTGAGAGACGGGCAAGCAGATGGGCGCTCACTTCAGAGTGGGACTGTGGAGGTGAACACGGAGACTTGGACAAGTGGGGGACAGTTAAGCCATCTGACAAGTTTGCCCACGTGGGTGTGCCCTCTGACAGGCCTGGCACACAATTCAGGGCTGATTCCTGCTTTCTACTGGACATAATAAAATGGGAGGATGAATTTTGCCTCATTGCTTTTACACAGCATGGCAACTCTGAATGTGCCCAGTAAGTGGGCCCCCTGGATGGACTGGCAGCACACTTTCGCACGGGGGCCTCCTGGGCATGCGTGTGTGTGTCACTTAAGGGGTGACTCCTGCCATCCACTGGGCTGATTGAGTTAGTATACTGAATGGGTGGATGTGTCAAGTCCAGATGCCACCTACAGTTAGGTCAGCCAGCCAGCGTGGGCACACATGTGGTTGGACTGGCACCTTCTGTTTCCGTTTGGTCTAATACAGAGGGTGCTTGTGCCCAGCGTCCCGGCAACAACAGCATTGATGCCAGCTGCATTGTGCTCACTTGTCGATTGAAGGGCAGTTGGCATTTCTCCTTCACTGAGTGACCGTGTCTTCTGTTTCTTTTTATTCTTTCTAGACCACCAGAAACTGGAAAGAGAAGCCAGAATCTGCCGCCTGCTGAAGCACCCCAACATCGGTAAGTGGGCAGACGCCTCTCCTCTTGGTCTTTTTCCTTTATTTCGTGTTTCATACTTTGAGGCGTGGATGTGTTTTTTTTTTTTTTTTCTCCTTGGTGTGCCATCTTCTCCATGGCAGGTCATTGGCACGCCTCGCAGTACTTAACCCGACAGTCTGCGGTCATCAGAGGCCATAACTGAAATTAAATAAACGCAATAAAAGTCAAGAAGTCAATACCTGGCAGTGCTGTAGAGGCCTTGGCACACACAACTGGTGAGGTTTTTATTCAGACGGGTCTGCTCTGTCTGAGTTCTGCCTGCAGGGTGAGGATTGTTTACCCGACAAGACAAAACTGAAAGTGGCACGGAGTTGAGCTGAAGACAGACGAGGGCAGGACATGGCACGGCGGAGGTGGCGAGGAGGTTCAGAACAAAACGCCTGTCCCTCCATCCAGTTCAGGCTTGGGCATGTTGGGGGACGGGATGAGATGCCAGTCAATCGCATGGCACTTGGAGTGCCACCTGGCTACTTCCGAGTCACCAGACAGCTCAACGCTAATTCTGCTTTTCTGTTTATTTAACAATATGTTAGTAAAAGGTGCCTGCGTTTTTCGTTGTTGTGAACGTGAGAGTGAACACGTGACATAGGGCTTTATGCTTTTGATTTTATTTTATTTATGTTATAGTATTGCTTTGCTGTTATTCATTTTTAGCCCCATTAAACCATTTATAGGAGAAACTTCCTCCATTTTGCATGAAAACATGAGATTGAAGTTTTTTTCTCCTCGACATTCAATACAAACAATCCGAGGACATTAACAGGTTAAAAAAATCATAATTTTAGTGCATGCCTTCAACCTAAAGTTACAAATTACAAGACTTTTAGTTGCAGGGTATGTCAGACTCGATAACTGCGAAAGGCCTGTGTCAGTTTAAACGACTGACACTTACTGCGCATGCGAAACGTGCGAGAGGCCAGTCAGTTTAAACGACGGAAACTCACTGCGCATGCGTGTTTCGTGCGAACGGCCTGTCAGTTTAAACGACTGCTTTCAATGCGCGTGCGACTGCGTGTAGTCTTTCCAACACAGTCGTGCACGCCCCCTTTTTCTGATAGCCAATAGCGTGCCTCCTGGCGGAGCCGGCGCGTGGACTAAAGCCGCCAGAGGCAAAGTACATTTTTGCTGCCCTTTAATCGCCGACCCCCGCATTTGGAATTGATCCTTACACACATATATTACGTATTGCTATACAGGTGTAACGATACAGAGCATTCTCTAAACAACAGACAATAAATAAATAAACATTTTACTTTTGGAATAAAACATAAAGCAATGAAAGAAGATTCACATTAAAAGAGTAAAACGCAAAATAGACGTTAAAAACATTTGAAACGCTTCATCCCGCACGGTTTTGCTCGTTTCAAGCGCCCTCCTGCCAGCTAAAAAGCACGGAGCAAACTTAGAAAACTCTTACCAGGCAGCGGCTCTGACGGACGCCTTTAACAGAACCTACTTCTCCGAAATGGTGTGAGCTGAACATCTACAAGGCGATCTGCGTGTGCACCGACCTGTCATAAACACTGGGACCAAAATGATCAGCTGCGACACGAGTAGGCAATAATCCAGCAATAATAATCCTCGAACCGGCGTCGAACAGGAGACACGGACATGGTAAATTCAAATTAAAAAGCACCGCGACTCAAGACTTTAAATGCCCCGCTGAAGGAGAATTTACTTCAAAGTCAAAGGGTCTCTCAAATGGGCTTTTCATTAAAATGCGCGTTAAAACTCCCGCCCTGTGTTGTTCAGTGCAGTCAGTGTGTTGACGATTCTACCCTTCCTGTTCACTCCTGCCATCCCAAAGAAAAGTTCCATGGCTAGAAAAACTGACGTCGTGCATTCATTGGATAATAATAATAAGCGTTATTTGCATATATTAGCAACGATAGGTTGAAGAGGAATTATGGGTAAATGTAAGAAATAATCCTATTTCAATTTCATTGAATTTTGATGATACTAGGCTGGCCAGTTTAGTTTGGGGGTATAAATATAATTTATGTAGCTGTAGTATATAGGTAAAAAAAAAATTTGGAATTATTACCATCACTGTAAGTTGCCCTTTGTACTGGAGCGTTAAATAGTTAGCTATGAGACAATTGAACTTAAGTTTATTGTAACAGAAAAAAACAACTTTTTTAACTTGTTACACAAATTCAGGCTTTTTACAGAAATACGACATACAAAAACAGTTTCTACCTGTTTTAGTCAATGTCCTGCCTGAAACATTTAATTTTCTGAGAGACGCAATTCGGCAATGGCGATTCCTTTGAAAGGGCTTTTGAAGGCCGGCCGTGGTGCGCTGACCACTTTGCAGACGTCCTGGGCTGTGAAGAATCGGAAGCTGCTATGTTTCCGCTATTCGCGTTTATAAGGTCTCACCTGTCTGATGAATTATTTTTTAATTTTGCAGATTCTGGATAGATATCAGTTAAATGAACCCTAATACCATTGGAAGGGCTTATGGCTTTAAAAGGCGCAGGCGCAGTTTTCATGCTCGGATACTTGCAATGTGGCGACTTGGTGCGGACTGCGTTGTGCCAACAAAAATTACGATTCTTTCTCTCCATTTTTAAAATGGGGTGTATAAATAAGAT
>JANRMT010062837.1:103655227-103684203 GCA_026402145.1 Polypterus bichir lapradei
AAACGGACGAGAATTGCCTAAACTTGTTCTCAGGTAATGATTGAGTTTACAAACCAAATGAACAAGAATCGTGTGACTTGTTCTCGGTTAATGATTCACTTCAAGACTCAAGTGACTGAGAATCATGTAACTCATTATCTGGTAATGATTCTGTTCCCAAACCGAATGAATGAGAATTGTACAACTCGTTTTCAGGTAATGATTCACTTCACAAAACAAATGAGAACGAGCATTGTGCGAGTTGTTCTCTGTTAATAATAGTAATGTGTTTGGCTGTTTGGAGCAGCAGGCCCAGAAGCAGGGTGGCCTAATAAAGTGGACACTGATTGTATATGCAAATGTATGCGGCCACGTTTAAATATTTAAATGACCTGACCAATGTTATATGTGTATAACCTTTGACAGTGTAACCCTACATCATGTTACTGTACAGTAAATGTTATGTGTGTGTTTTGTATAATGTGACAGTGGCCAGCAGTACGCTGAGCGGCTTCATGTTTATCACCGTCAATGCTGACCCTGTTTGTGACATAATGTGAAGTTTTTATGTATTTATTGTCATGAAGTGCCTTTTAAAATGTTGTACCTTCCATTCTGCTCTTGTATCTTCACAGTCATTGTATACAGCAGATTCTAGAAAGTGTAAATCATTGTCACCTAAATGGCATAGTTCACAGGGACCTGAAGGTCAGTATATAGCGCCAATGAACCTCAGAAGTAAAACACTAAAAATAAATTCAAAAGTGAAGCTAAAGAAATGTGACTGAAGAATGGCAGAATGCAGAGAGTCTCATGGTAGTGGGGAACGTGACAAATCCTGGAGGTTTCTCTGTCCTTAGAAAGCCAAGCCAAGCTGCATGTAGCCTCTTGTTGATCTCTTTTTGTTTTAAACCAGTATGCCAGTCTGCACGGCTGGGGCACATCGCCACACACACAGAGGCGATTCGGGAAGGTCCCTGGCAGACATCCATTGCTGTTTTCCCGGCAGAGCCTCTGTGGGTGGGTGGGATGTGCTGCAGTCCTGTGGGTTTATTTCCAACACCACTTCTGTTTTGAGACCCTGGGTCAGGATTGTGTTAGAATTGGCAGCAAATCAAAAAAAAAAAAAAATCTGGGCAATCCCTTGGGTGACACTAAGTTGAAAAATGGATTTGTTCTAATAAAGGGGGTACATGGGTCAAAGGGCAATAACACCCTTCTTTTGGGATTCTTGTTACGCTTCGTTGTTCGATCTCAGAGATGCCACCAAGTGTAAGGAAAGCAACAAAGAGCATTTCTGGTGCCACCCTGTCCTATGGGAACCCGGAATACCACGTAAATGCTGCCTGTCCCATCCTGAACCCGGCCTCAATGAAGTCGCACAGATAGTGAGTGGACGCTTTGGTACTAACACACGCCCCCTGGTGTTTGCATGCAGTCATTGCATTCAGCAGATCCTGGAGGCTGTGCTACATTGCCATCAGATGGGCGTGGTCCATCGGGACCTCAAGGTGAGTATGCCATCCTGGATTCGACCTGCACAGGTGTATGCTGGGTAATGCACATGTAGGTGTGATCAAAAAATAAGTAAAGCACAGGGCCATCTAGAGACGTCTGGAACCCCCGAGGGAAGGCAATAAGAGTTTCCTTCCTGCGGTTCATGGAGGTCTGCAATTTGCCAGTCAAATGCTTGGCATCATTTTAGCGACGGGGACGACTGCGTTGTCATCAGCATTTTGTGGAATCGATTCCCGTGGGACAAACAGAATGAAGCTTTTAAAAAACACAAATGGCTTCTGTTGTCCCCTCTTTAGAGGTGAAAACTCGGAGCTCACGTAGCGCATGGCGACAATGCCGAAAAAGAACCAAACGGCCATCGAGGGAAAGGATCGACTGGGAGCGTGGCTCATCAAGAAATGGGGCACAGCACGGTCTGATATCGAGAAGGACCTCGGTTAAAGCATCTTGTTGAATTCAAGAGCGAAAAATTAAATAAAAACCACCGTCTGAATCAGGGGGTCCCCAACTCTGGCCCTGGAGGGCCGCAGTGGCTGCAGGTTTTCATTCTAACCCTTTCCTTAATTAGTGACCTGTTTTTGCTGCTAATTAACTCCTTTTCCTTTCATTTTAATTGACTTATTTTTCAAGATTTGTTCCTCTGAATTGCTTCATTTCTTTCCTTAAATGGCACCGAAACAGATGTGAAATGTGAAGAGAGTGGGCCAACAGAAGACCACCCAAGTCAGGGCCTCAAACTCCAACCAATTTCACGCCAACCAGCTTTTTAATCAGGCGCCAAGTCTTGTTGTTAAATTAAATTCCATGGCTCCTTGGTGGTCTCTGGTGAAACTGTTTATTTTCTCTTTTCTAAGTGCTCTGTTAAATGTTTGGGGTCCTGAGCCAATCGGCGTTCCTGAGACCCTCATCTTTCTTTATTTTCACATATTGTGTGATGGTCACAGTTTGCTGCTCACATTGTGTATCTCATTATTGTTTGGCAGCTAATTAAGGAAAAAAGAAATAATTAAGGGGGTCCGAGTCTTCAAGAGCAAGTCAATTAAAATGTTAATTAGTAGCAAAAACAGGTCACTAATTAAGGAAAGGGTGAGAATGAAAACCTGCAGCCAGGGGGGTCCTCCGGGACCAGAGATGGGGGATCCCTGGTCTAAATCAATATAGAGAGCGGATTCAGAAAGTCTTCAGACCCCAGTGGTCACATTTTGGTTTTCTCATCAAGCAACACTTCATACCCCAGAATGACAACAGGATTTTAGTTTTTTTTACTAATGCATTAAAAATTAAAAAGCTGAAGTATCCCGTTGACACAAGTGTACAGACCCTTTACTTTGGCTGAGGTGCGTCCTCTTCTGTTGACCGTCATTGAGATGTTTGGAGTCCACCTGTGGGCAGTTCCATTGGTTGGGCCTGATAAGTAAAGGCACACACACACACAGAGCTGTCTACAGAAGGTCCCACAGATGACCAGAAACACAAGCCATGAGGTCCAAGGAACGTCCTGAGGAGCTTAGAGACGAGATGGCGTGATGGCACAGATCTGAGGATGGCTGCAGCATTGAAGGTTCCCTTGTTACATGAATGAAGTTTGGAACAACTGCCAACCAGATCAAACTGGAACAACCCGTCGAGATGGGTCTCAGTAAGAGAGGAGACCAACAACCTGATGGTTACTGTGGCGGAGCTCCAGGGAAATCTCATGGAGATGTGAGAAACTTTCAGAAGGTCGGCCATCACTGCAACACTCCACTCATCGGGGCTTTGTGGCAGAAGCCTCTCCTTAGTAAAAGACACATAGATGCCCACTTAGAGTTTGCAAAAAAACAAAGGGGCACCTTAAAGATCCTCAGATGGTGAGATTCCCTGGTGTGATGAAACCAAGATCAGTGTCGTTTGTGGATAATCCAGTCATTGGGTGTCACCTGCACAGTGATGCCATCATGGGACTGGTAGACTAGGCGGGGTTGAGGGAAAGCCAAATGGAGAAAAATGGTGGGATATCCCTACTCAGAGCGCTAAGGACTCTCAGGCTGGATTCAAGGGTCACAAAGCACAGACAACACAGGAGGGGCTCAGGGACGACTCCATGACAGTCCTGGAGTGGCCTAGCCAGACCCCTGGACTTGAACCCAATCAAACATCTCTGGAGAGGACAGAGCTTGAGGGGGTCTGCAGAGAAGAGTGGCAGAAGACCCCCCTCCCCACAATCCAGGGGTGCCAAGCTTGTCACATCAGACCCAAGAGCACTTCCAGCTGGAATGGCTGCCAAAGTGCTGAGTAAAGGGGTCTGCATACTTGTGTTGGAGGGACTTTTTCGTTGTTTTTATTTTTCTGCACATTTCCTCACATTCCTAAGTCTTCATCCTCTGATTCATCACTCCATTGTGTTGAATGTTGCTTGACGAGGAATAAAAAGATTTGAAACGAATTTAGCAGCAGGCTGCTGTGTAAAGAGTGAAGGGTCTGGAGACTTTCTGAATCCACATGATCAGGTGGGTGAGGTGGTCCATATGCCACATTCCTGTACCCCTTACGTGGAGCATACCCTCTGCTGTCATGTGCACTGCCCAGCTTACATGGATGCCCGCACTTAGTGTCCCTTCATATTGTTGACTTTACTCCATTGGACTCTTCTGCCGAGTGACAAGTCTACTGCCAACTCCACTGTGCCACTGTGTCTCCCCTGTCGCCTCCTGCCTTGTGCCAGTCTTCACGTGCTATGGGGCCAGTTAGTCCTTCTGTGTATGCCATCGTTGGAATGAAATGATCAAAGATTTAAAATGTGTGGAACAAATGTATGGGATCAAATGATAATCTTGTGGTTGGCACCTGGAATTGGATTGAGGTGGTCTGAGAATAGTGAGAAGGTTTACGTGCACAGCATCTGAGGAGAAACAAACTCTCGTCACCTGTCATCTTGAAATCAGGAAATGCAGCTGGCCCGTCATCACCTGCAGCCTCAAATGCAAGGACACCAAATAGGAGAAAGTTTGGGACTCCAGCTAGGACCCCCTCCCCCCCATTGAATTGCCAGAACTTGCTGGCCAAAAAGTTGGTCTTGTTCTCGATTATAAGCTGCAGCGTCCCGCTGTTGTGATGCTGCACAAGTGGAGATCAACACAAAAACTGAAAAATGCACAAAAATCAGACCTGTCCTAATTACAGGTCTGGGGCCACTGGACTGGCCTGTGCCTTAAATTAAAAGTCAGTCTTCACACCTGCACAGGCCCAGAAAGGTGCCATTCAGGCTTTTTAAATAATAAATAGCGACACTACCTGTCTAAGACAAGTTGAAATCAAAGTAATCAACGTAGACCTTAGCGTTAACGTCTGCCGTCCAGCATGTAATGCACATGTCGCTCTTATATGCTATTGTGCATGGGATTTGTAAATGGTGTTAATGTTTGCAATGTGCCATCTGTTAGAATGAGAAATGTCTCTGTTCTATGCCATTTGGTATGGGATTTTAAAAGCAGTGTTAATGTTAGTGATGTGCCTTCTGTTGGTATGACAAATGCTATGCATATGTCTCTGTTGTACGCTATTTGGTATAAGATTTTAAAAGCAGCGCTAATTTTTGTGATGTGCCATCTGTTGGAATGACAAATGCAATGCGTATGTCTCTGTTATATGCCATTTGGTATGGGATTAGCAAAAACAATGTTAATGTTTGTGATGCGCCATCTGTTGGAATGACAAAACAACCTATTTTATTACTGAAATGTTTGTAATGTGTCATCTTTTAGAATGTACCCGGACTGGTGCACAGGCAGACACACAGATGCTTATCCTTCTTATTAGGGTGGATTCTTCAAAATGTCCACAAAATGAGGAGAAGAAAACCGTCAAACCTCCAAGGCCTCGTGCACATTTCATGCACAAACACTGGGATGTATAAATCACAAACTGGCTTAATGTCATGGCAGACTTCAACCGTCCGCACGTCTTTCGTGTTGGCATTTTTGCCAATCCAGATGGCAGGACAATGAAGCTTCAGTGTGCATTTCTCTAATGCGTTGCTCCCATTCCGATGTTCTTGAAGTATCTCCAGTGTATCAAAGTGAACTGACATGTTGTCTCAGTAGGGCGGTCTTGTTGGTAGTGGCGCCTAATTAATATGCTAATTGTTAGGATGTGCTGTGTGTTGTGTGATGTAACTGGGAATGGCGGCATTGGCTGTGTTCGGAGGCCCGTGCCAGTGGCAGGCAACATGAGGAGGGAGTTTTCAGGGATCGCGATGTTTTTTGTCTCGTCTTATAAGCCAGTTTATATGAGGGTGAATCACAGCATAAAGGTCATTTGAACATTACGCGATAACCGCCACAGACAGAAGCCGATGCAATGGAACGTCTTCGCAATGGCTTATGGGTAGTCTGTACATTCACAATGAGGTGCCTTTACTTTTTCATTGACTCTCGTTTTTCACAGGGCTTGGAGTTGTGTGCTGAATTGGAGCCTGCGTTACAGAGCCCATCGTGCAGAAATCACGCGACAACTCCATGATCCATTATGGGGTTTATCCACTGTAGGGTATTTAGCGACGGCTGATTTTAGGAATCTTGAAGCCATCCCTGATCCATGTCACTGGTGCCTGGAATTGCAAACAGTCCAGCCCCAAAATCAAGAAGCCTGCAGGCTTCACGGGTTGCACAGAATAAAATGGACCCGGCTGACAATTCAGAAGGGTGGTGGGGGTGGTGGGGATTCTCTGAAACCCCTGGCACAACTCATGAAACTAAGTTCTTTAACTTCACAAAAACTTTACTAACAACAACAAATGATTCCAAATGCACGCCCAGTGAATGGGTGGCACAGTAGTCAGAGGGGCTTGACCACAGCTTCGGGGATTTGAGTTTAGCTACTCCATGGTTTAAGAGAAAGAGAGAGAGAGGGTGATGCCCAGGAAGGACACGAGAGGGCAGCCATCATTAGAAGGGTACAAATGTGACAATCCAACGTTGTGTCTGAAGCATCAGGGTACAGCAGTCGTGGCCAAATCACTGGGCTACAGTAGCCTGGTCCCGTCCTCAGTCGACCGCGCGCTCATCAGACTGTCATGTTGGTGTCACTTGTCTCTTGTCTTGTGGTCACAACTTCTTATTAGAATGAGGGTCTGGTCGATTCGACTCCTGTGCTTCACTTCCTGCTCTTCTGGCTGACTAAGCCTTGACTTATCCTTTCTAAATTTATTCTGATGTCGGCTTTCATCCCCCTTGGAAGGTAGCCTGTCACATTCTGTAAATAAGACGGATGGGTTGTCATAATATCGAAAGCCTCACGTTCCCCAGAAGGGTGACTTGGGGACACTGCCACAGTATGGGTGGCGTGACACCAAATTCCTCCGCTCATCTTTTCTTGCTCTGAGTAAGAATTCCATTCAGGTCAGCAGTCGTCACTTTTTATATTTTAATTTTATTTTTTTTTTTATTTGATCCCAATCCTTTCTTCTGTATTCCCATATCTTTATAGGGCTGCACGTTGACGGCTTTATCACTGTTTTCAATCATTTGGTGTTTTTGTGGGCACGTCCGTAGATGATTTATCAGCTCATTATTGTCCCATGTGGAGAGCTGCTGTGAAATTTTTAGTGGCGTCCCTGTGGGCCCCCCTGAGTGGCAGCAGATTAGAAGGGGGTGACAACTGGGAGAAGTCGTGGAATCGAATGACCTTCACTCGTGGCTCGTATGAATTCCTCCTGCATACTTTGAAATACCCTCAGCCTCCTGACTCACTGGTACATGTGATGTACCGTTGATGTCTGGTTATGTAAGACGTCCCCCTTAATTTTTGCCCTTCTAGACGGGAACAGCCTTCATTTTTAGGCCGTGTTTTCGTCATTCCAACAGATGGGGCATCACAAATATTTGTAGTAATAAAATGCATTGCATTTGTCATTCCAACAGTTGGTGCTTCATAAACATTAACACTGCTTTTATGAATCTCTTACCACATGGCATATGACAGAGACATATGCCTTGCATTTGTCATTCCAACGGATGGCGCATCACAAACTTTTCTAGTCATGCATTTTATAACTACGGATAAGTACATGTGTATTTGTGTGTCTGACTGGTTGCTTCTGTATGCCTCTGTCATTTGAACAGATGGCACATCATAAACATTTGTACTAATAGAATGCATTACATCAGTCATTCCAGCAGATGGTGCATCACAAACATTAACACTGCTTTTTACGAATATACACCTAACATGGCATACATACACGTGGCACATAACATACACTTATGCATTGCATTTGTCATTCCAACAAATGGAGAATCACAAGTATTTCCATCCATCCATCCATCCATCCATTATCCAACCCGCTGAATCCAAACACAGGGTCACAGGGGTCTGCTGGAGCCAATCCCAGCCAACACAGGGCACAAGGCAGGAACTAATCCCGGGCAGGGTGCCAACCCACCACAGATCACAAGTATTTGTAGTAATTATATGCATTGCATTTGTCATTCCAACAAATGCTGCTTCATAAACATTAACACCGCTTTAATGAATCCCATACCAAATGGCATATGACAGACACATATGCGTTGCAGTTGCCATTCCAACAGATGGCACATCACAAACATTTGTAGTCAGGCATTTTATTACTACGCATAAGTACATGTGTATTTGTGTGTCTGACTGGTTGCTTCTGTATGCCTCATTTGTACAGATGGCACATCATAAACATTTGTACTAATAAAATGCATTGCATGTGTCATTCCAACAGATGGTGCTTCGTAAACGTTAACACTGCTTTTTATGAATATACATATAACATGGCACACATACACATGGCACATAACAGAGATCTATGCATTGCACTTGTCATTCCAACAGATGGCGCATCACAAGCCTTGGTAGTAATGCATTTTATTACTGCAAATAAGTGTATGAGGTAAGCTGCATAAAGAACGATTTCAATGCATTACAGCATTCAGTCCTAATAGAAATTAATGCATGGATTAATTTTCATGACTATGGGAAATCCTGCGGTGGGCTGGCACCCTGCCCGGGGTTTGTTTCCTTCCTTGTGCCCCGTGTTGGCTGGGATTGGCTCCAGCAGACCCCCGTGACCCTGTAGTTAGGATATGGCAGGTTGGATAATGGCTGGCTGGCTAATGGTTATGGGAAATCAGAAAAGTTTGATGCGGTAAAATTGAACTTACCTAAATTTACAGCACCACTAAATTCCTCAAACTTACAGACCCTCAGTGCCATTAAGAAAACTAGAAAGGAAGATGCATTTGAAGGGAAATAAGATTTTGAAAATGAAAAAAATTAAGAATGAGCACAATGAAGATCTGGAGAGGCCCAGCCTGCAGAGCTCCGCCTTCTTTTTCATGTTTTGCATAGTTTATCCCGATTTGTTTTAAATGCGCATCACAGGTTTGCATTCTCCTGAAGGGTGGCACGGTGGCACAGTGGCGGGTTCAGAGTCGTGGGTTTGAAACTGTGTGACGTCTGCACGTTCTCCCTGTGTTCTCATGGGTTGTCTGTGGTTTTCCTCCCACAAATACTCAAGTTAGGTTGATTGGCAAGTCTAAATCTGTCTGCTGTATGTTTGTGGTGGGCTGATGTCCCGTCTAGGGTGGGCTCCTACCGTGGATTAAAGGGCCTCCGAATTTGTTGCTTGAGTGGATGCCCCCTTCGGTTCCCTTGCACTTGATTTGGTTGTCGACACTTCGATGTGTAGAAGCACAATTTCCACAGACGTTTTAATGATTCTGTTAAAAACCTGTTTGTTTGTTTGTTTATTTGTTTGTTTTTTTGTTGTTTTTTTTTTTTTGTTCTTTTAAAACAAAGCCAGAAAATTTGCTATTAGCTAGTAAGTTAAAGGGCGCTGCCGTGAAGCTGGCCGATTTTGGACTTGCCATCGAGGTTCAAGGAGACCAGCAGGCTTGGTTTGGTAAGTAAATGTTTTATATCGGTGGGTTTATTTGGGGGTAGAAAAGACCCTAAAAGACGCCTTAACAGAGTGTCACGTGTACGAGTAATGGCGCAACAAGAAGAGAAATCCGGCCTGAAAGAGCCCCCCTGTTTGTGACAAACTTGACCTCCCCACAAGTATGGAATTCCTCCGATGTTATACTTAGGAGAGGGCGACACGGGCAGAAGTCGTCATTACGATGTCATTAAAAATGGTAGACCTCACGGGATTGTATGGTGGGTTTTGTGCGTAAGTCGGACCCCATCACCTTCTGCTCGCTTGAATTTTAAATGGTTACCGTAGGCATTTTTTCCCATCCATCTGTACTCAAACAACCCGTAATGACAAAGTGATATCCTGTGTTCAGAAACGTTTGCAAGAAAGACACAAAGTGAGCCAGAAAGAGTTGGGGGTCCACCCTGTTTACGGTCAAGCGAAACCGAGTTGTCATTTAGGGCTGAGTCATCTACAGGGGTGAGCCAAAATGAAGAGGCAGCCATGTGGGTTGGGGGGTCCTTTGATAGGCAACCCCTTGTAGTTTTCAGTCGCTCGGCCACATGCCTTGGTCTGGGTCTCACCATTGCTTTTGCTGTCAAAGCGTTCATCAAAAACGACGACTCCATCAACACTTCGTAACGCGCCTTCCAAACGCACTTCAGCGTTCCTCCTGATGGTGACGTCCCAAATTGGAACTCAATTCTAAATTCAGACAGACGGGTCCAACATTGAACAGGAAATGTGCAGGCCGTCCTCGGACTGACTGTACAAACGCCAAGCTGTAAGGGCATCCATTTTGCAGTCTGCTAGACGTTCAGCACGCGTCTGCCTTCTGCATTTCCAACATGTCTTTGATGTTGCATGAGGACACAACATGATGGCTGTGCAGGAACTCACTGGGAGAGCCATAGAGAGTTGTGCGCCAACATTCTGCAAACCGTTCATCGAGATGCCACATTGCCATTTGAATGGTTGCGTAAATAAGCAAAACGTTGGCTGAAACCAACCCTCCTGAACTTCATTAGAGTGTTGTCACTTTGTCATTATGGGATACGGAGTGTAGATTCATGTAAAATAAAGACAACAACACAACAAATTGTGCTGAAAGTGACGGGGTCATTCTGAATTGACTTCAAGTGTCTTTCTTAACAGAAGCCAGATGTGCTGATGATTCGCTCTGCACCCACCTCTTATCAGGCTGGACGTTTGTCAGCCATAGCAGATGTTCTCCTCTCTTGAACTGATGAAAGTGCAGCTGCTTTTAGTGGTAAAAAAAGTCACAAAGGGCCAAATCCTGCCATATTTGCTGGCCTGATTGCCCAGAGTAGGCCTCACCCCAGGCAGCCTAGTCCCAAACTAAAAAGACAGGCCTGCAGCCCTGCACAGGCCCAGAAAGGGGGGGTCAAGTCTTTTAAAGTTCAAAAGTGTAAAAGTCCACAAAAATAAGGAGAGGAAAACTATTTAAAAAAGACACCTTTGGTCAAGGGACCACACAGTGTTCCCTTAATACTTAAAGAATTTATTCAGCAGGATTCCAAAGGAAGATCAAAATCAAGAAGAATAACAAGTTTGCCTAAAAGGTTCACTTAAAAGCAAACAAATCCAGAAACGCAAAATCAGTAACTTAAAGTGAGCAGGAGACAACGCCAGAATGTCCTGCTAAGGATGAATTATAAATTAAAAAGCAGGAATCACAAACACAAGCGGCCATTAAATACTGGTAGGGGCGGAGCCTCAACTGCAGGGATAGGTGGTCCCACCCCCACCCGCCTAAGGTTTAAGTTGAACTCCTCTTATCTCCCTGGTGAGGGTCGTGGTGGCAGCAGACCAAGATGGTTGCCTCAGACGTCCCTGTACCCAGATGTAGATTCCAGCTCTTCTCGGGGAATTCCCAGGTGTTCCCATCAGCGGGTCCTGTGGGCCGTCCCTGGAGCAGCTCAATGGGATGGCGTTCTTCTCAGCTGCGATGACTGTGTTCTGTCCTTTTCTGCGTCTTGTGGTTTTTAGCTCTGGTTACATCTACCTTTTTTACCTTGTGACTTCCCACTCTGGTTTTTGGACTGTGCCAGACTACACTTTATTTAATTATTATCTTCCCAGTTCTGAGCCTTGTGTGAATTCTGTCTTCCCTGTGCCATCTTCTGGTCCCATTCCCTCTCACAACTGCTGTCGCCTTGTGCCAGCAGGCCATCTGTGTGCCTCTCTGCATGGGCATGCAACGCCCTACTCATATCTCCTCTTCTTCACTTGACATTCTGATCTCTCACAGGCTTTGCTGGGACTCCTGGTTACTTGTCACCGGAAGTGTTAAGGAAGGATCCTTATGGAAAACCCGTGGACATGTGGGCTTGTGGTAAGCTGCCGCTCATTTGTCATTCTTGTGCAGTTTAGCTGTGCTCTTAGTGTGTCTGCAGCTCATATTACATTAGATTACACAATACCTTTTACTTTCTGCACATAAACCATGTGTGTGTGTGTACTTTATACTGTATTTGTGTATATCTACCTTAATCAAAGGACAAGTGTCCGTGTGTCTTCAATTCCAACAAGTGGTGCATCACTAATATTTGTAGTAATAAAATGCATTGCATTTGTCATTCCAATGGATGGCACTTCATAAACATTAACACTGCTTTTGTGAACCCCATACCAAATGGCATATAACAGAAACATATGCGTTGCATTTTTCTTTCCAACAGATGGCACATTACAATCATTTGTGGTAATGTATTTTATTACCACAAATAAGTGTATGTGTATGTGTGCATCTGACTAGTTGCTACTGTACATCTCTGTCATTCCAACAGATGGCACTTCCTAAACAATTGTAATTAATGCATGTTATCACATCACATAAGTGTATGTGTATTTGTGTGCCTGACTGGTTGCTTCTATATATCTCTGTCATTCCAATGGATGGCACATCATAAACATTTGCACTAATAAAATGCATTACATTTGTCATTCTAGGAGATAGTGTTTCACAATCATTAACACCACTTTTTATGAATATACACATAACATAGCACGTAAGAGACCTGTACATTGCATTTATCATTCCAACAGATGGTGCATGACAAACATTTGTAGTAATAAAATCAATTGCATTTTCCATTCCAACAAATGGTGCATCCCATACATTTCTAGCAATGCATTTCATTGCTACAAATAAGTGTATGTGTACATGTGTGTCTGTCTGGTTGCCATGTCCCTGTTATTTAAACAGATGGTACATCCCAAACATTTGTAGTAATAAAATGCATTGCATTTGTCATTCCAGCAGATACAATACAATACAGTTTATTTGTTGTATAGCCCAAAATCACACAGGAAGTGCCGCAATGGGCTTTAACAGGCCCTGCCTCTTGACAGCCCCCCAGCCTTTGTAGGGAAAAATGGAAGAGACCTTGGGAAAGGCAGTTCAAAGAGAGACCCCTTTCCAGGTAGGTTGGGCATGCAGTGGGTGTCAAAAGAAGGGGTTCAATACAAGTATACAGAACAGAACAAATCCTTAATACAGCATAATAATAAAATTTTTAGAAGTGCAGAGCAGAATTTAACAGTAGATGATATCACATAATAAGATTTTGATATTTTTAGAGTGCTGGAGACCTCATCCGTCAAGCTGCCTCCCCATTTGGCCATTCCACGGCTGAAACGTTGCTCGGCCAGCCAATCCGATGAAAGGGCCCCTCAGATGGTGCATCCCAAACATTAACATTAATTTTACGAATCCATTATTGAATCGGTATAAAGCAGAGCAGAGACATATACATTGCATTTGTCATTCCAACAGATGGTGCTTCAGAAATATTTGTAGCAATGCATTTTATTACTTCAAATAAACACGTGTATGTGTATATACAGTACAGGCCAAAAGTTTGGCGACACCTCCTCATTCAATGTGTTTTCTTTATTTTCATGACCATTTACAGCACTCCATCACTCTCCTTCTTGGTCAAATAGCCCTTACACAGCCTGGAGGTGTGTTTGGGGTCATTGTCCTGTTGAAAAATAAATGATCGTCCAACTAACCTGACTTCTGCACAACACAACTGCTGGTCCCAACCCCATTGATAAAGCAAGAAATTCCACTAAATAACCCTGATAAGGCACACCAGTGAAGTGAAAACCATTTCAGGTGACTACCTGTTGAAGCTCATCGAGAGAATGCCAAGAGTGTGCAAAGCAGTAATCAGAGCAAAGGGTGGCTATTTTGAAGAAACTAGAATAGAAAACATGTTTTCAGTTATTTCACCTTTTTTTGTTAAGTACATAACTCCACATGTGTTCATTCATAGTTTTGATGCCTTCAGTCATGAAAATAAAGAAAACACATTGAATGAGGAGGTGTGTCCAAACTTTTGGCCTGTACTGTATGTGTCTGTCTGGTTGCTATGTCTCTGTCATTCCAACAGATGGCACATTAAAAGCATTTGTACTGGAGGATCAAGTGTGTGTGTGTGTGTGTGTGTGTGTGTGTGTGCGTGTGTGTGTGTGTGTGTGTGTATGTATATATAAGGGATGTTCAAAAAGTTTCTACACTTTTTTTAACTCTATTTATTGTGAATTTCAAAAACAAATGACATCATTTTTCTCTAGTCACTTTCCTTTGCGATGCAATTCCCTCAGCGTTGTATCGACTTTTTATTGCCCAATTACTGCTCCTCCCACCGTCTCCGTTTCCAACGAAATTATAAGAATGTGTAAACTTTTTGAACGTCCCCTATATACTGTGTGTATATATATATATATATATGTACACGCACTCACAGTATATATGTGTATATACTGCTTTTTGATTGGTCCTTGACACGGTGGTCCCAAGGTTTCCAGTCCGGTCTGAGTGGCTGTGGTCCAGTGTCACTCACCAGTGTGGTGTTTCGTTTGTTCTTTTTCATCGTTTCAGGAGTCATCCTGTATATTCTACTGGTGGGCTACCCTCCATTTTGGGATGAAGACCAGCACAGACTGTACCAGCAGATCAAGGCTGGCGCTTATGACGTGAGTGAACCGAGTTGGGATGGGCACCAATGAACGGCCCGTTATTTGGCACTGAGCGCCCGTTCCTCTCGACGTGTGGATGTGTTCCTGCTCTTCGTCGTCGTCTTACTCTCCACCTTGTACTGCTTTATGCTTTTTGTCCGGCAGCCCTAATAATTTCTGATGTGTCTCTCTAGTTTCCGTCCCCAGAGTGGGACACTGTGACCCCGGAAGCCAAAGACCTCATCAATAAAATGTTAACAATCAACCCGGTTAAGCGGATAACCGCGGCGGAGGCCCTCAAGCACCCCTGGATCTGCGTAAGTCAGCCTTCCTCCCGGTAACGTGGCAGCATCAGACGTGTCTGCGTGACGTCCGTTCGATTTCTCGATCACTTCAGGACCCTTGTGGCCCACCGTCCTAATCTTACACTGAACTCTTCTGTATCGATGATTTTTTTTAAATGATATTTTCTTTTAATTCTCTTTTTAGCAACGCTCAACTGTCGCTTCCATGATGCACAGACAGGAGACGGTGGACTGCCTGAAGAAGTTCAATGCAAGAAGAAAGCTGAAGGTAACCAAGTGAAAGGGCGGCTGGACTGCGCCCATCTGTAATATTCATTTTGAGACCCCGGGGAGTAAACTACAATGACATCTGAAGCCGTTAATTGTGGGAGAGCTGGCACCTTTATGGACGGCCATGACAGGTGGACTTGATGTTGGCATGAAACGGGCAGCAGAACGGGGGAAAAACATCAAACTAGAGAGGGGCCTCCGATATTTATTGTCACAAACGCTTTGAGAGCACAGCGAGCGTCCTGTCCCAGAGTTGGGGGGACGATGGGGGGCAACAGGGAAGTATTTCCAGGCGACAATACACAAGAAAACAATCAGATGGTGATGTTTCAATAAATAAGTAAGAGCAGCAGAAAATCAATAAACACGGTAACTAGGAGTCAACCACCGCACATACGGGGCAGCGAGACAGAACTTGACAGCCTAAGGGGAACAGAAGGAGATGGCAGCACACGTGCAACACAATTAGAAATAAACCAGCAGGTGGGCACAGCACAGGGCAGTTGAGGTCAGTCTTTATGCCACTCCCGCCGATGCTTGGCATTAAGCACACTGGTCTTAACTCTCGGTGGTGGAAGCCCATTTCATGAAGCTCCTCATGTACAGGTTTGTAGTGTTTGGTGCCACAGAGGAGAGGCCATTAGCACATACTGTGCACTTCGGCACTCCGCGGCCCCGCTCTGTGAGTTTGGGTGGTCTGCCACTTCACGGTTCAGCTGTTGTTGCTCCTCGGCGCTTCCACTTCACAATAATGGCACCTACTTTTGACCAGGGGAATCGAGCAGAGCAGCAAGTTCACATACTTATGGCAAAGGTGGCGTCCTGATGACATTGCCATGTCTAAAGTCGCTGAGCTCTTCAGTGCGACCCACCATTTGTCTGTGAAGACGGCACAGCCATGTGCTGATTTGATGGCACCTGTTGGTGACAACCTGAGCTCAGTCCTTTGAAAGGGCAGCCACATACGTTTGGCCATCCGGTGTATTTGTGACATTTGTCTCTGTGTGTGTGTTTGGTTTTCATTGCTTTTCCTAACGTGTACTTCTCATGTTGCAGGGCGCCATCCTGACCACCATGCTGGCCACAAGAAACTTTTCAGGTATGATGACAAGTCTGCAGTCTGTGCGTCTTTCTCTCTGTAATGATCAGTTGATTTTTGGATTATTCAACCTTCCTCCCAGTTTGGTAACACAGTTAGACTTACCAGCCTGTTATTTTTATTGTCATCAGGGCCAAATATGTAAATTAAAGAGAGCAGCAGCCACCACGGTGACCCTGAGGGACACCACTTTTAAAGTTAAATAATAGAGAGATACAGTGAAAGGCACTATATAATAGATAGATAGATAGATAGATAGAGTGAAAGGCACTATAATAGATAGATAGATAGAGTGAAAGGCACTATATATTAGATAGATAGAGTGAAAGGCACTATAATAGATAGATAGATAGAGTGAAAGGCACTATATATTAGATAGATAGAGTGAAAGGCACTATAATAGATAGATAAATGTGTAAGGCACTATATAATAGATAGATAGATAGAGTGAAAGGCACTATATAATAGATAGATAGATAGATAGATGTGTAAGGCACTATATGATAGATAGATAGAGTGAAAGGCACTATAATAGATAGATAGATGTGTAAGGCACTATACGATAGATAGATAGATAGAGTGAAAGGCACTATATAATAGATAGATAGAGTGAAAGGCACTATATAATAGATAGATAGATAGATAGATAGATAGAGTGAAAGGCACTATATAATAGATAGATAGATAGATAGATGTGTAAGGCACTATATGATAGATAGAGTGAAAGGCACTATATAATAGATAGATAGATAGATAGATGTGTAAGGCACTATATGATAGATAGAGTGAAAGGCACTATATAATCGATAGATAGATGTGTAAGGCACTATATGATAGATAGATAGATAGAGTGAAAGGCACTATATAATAGATAGATAGATAGATAGATAGAGTGAAAGGCACTATAATAAATAGATAAATGTGTAAGGCACTATATAATAGATAGATAGATAGAGTGAAAGGCACTATAATAGATAGATACAGTGAAAGGCACTATATGATAGATAGATAGATAGATAGAGTGAAAGGCACTATAATAGATAGACAGATACAGTGAAAGGCACTATATGATAGATAGATAGATAGAGTGAAAGGCACTATAATAGATATATAGATAGAGTAAAAGGCACTATATAATAGATAGATAGATAGATGTGTAAGGCACTATATGATAGATAGATAGAGTGAAAGGCACTATAATAGATAGATAGATGTGTAAGGCACTATATAATAGATAGATACAGTGAAAGGCACTATATAATAGATAGATAGATAGATAGATGTGTAAGGCACTATATGATAGATAGATAGATAGAGTGAAAGGCACTATATAATAGATAGATAGATAGAGTGAAAGGCACTATATAATAGATAGATAGATGTGTAAGGCACTATATGATAGATAGATAGAGTGAAAGGCACTATAATAAATAGATAAATGTGTAAGGCACTATATAATAGATAGATAGATAGAGTGAAAGGCACTATAATAGATAGATACAGTGAAAGGCACTATATAATAGATAGATACAGTGAAAGGCACTATATGATAGATAGAGTGAAAGGCACTATATAATAGATAGATAGATAGATATGAAAGGCACTATATAATAGATAGATACAGTGAAAGGCACTATATGATAGATAGATAGATAGATAGAGTGAAAGGCACTATATGATAGATAGAGTGAAAGGCAATATATAATAGATAGATAGATAGATAGAGTGAAAGGCACTATGTAATAGATAGATAGATAGATAGAGTGAAAGGCACTATATAATAGATAGATACAGTGAAAGGTACTATATGATAGATAGATAGATAGATGTGAAAGGCACTATATAATAGATAGATACAGTGAAAGGCACTATATAATAGATAGATAGATAGAGTGAAAGGCACTATATAATAGATAGATAGATAGATAGCTAGAGTGAAAGGCACTATATAATAGATAGATAGATACAGTGAAAGGCACTATATGATAGAGTGAAAGGCACTATAATAGACAGATAGATAGATAAATGTGTAAGGCACTATATAATAGATAGATCGATAGATAGATGTGTAAGGCGCTAATTAGATAGATGGATAGGAAGGAAGGAAAGGCTCTAATAGTTGTGTATGGGTGTATTGGTACACCTTGTGTGTGTATATACTGTGTATAGTCAAGTGTGGACCCCAGGGGGCGTGCAGCTCCCCAAACCCCTGACACAACAGACACGGAGCCCACAAGTTCAGCACAGCACACGTGTCATTCAGTGGGGTTTTCCCCGGCGCCCCCCCCCCAAAGCCCAGCACAGTACAAAGCACCAGTCTTTTCCTCTCTTCCACCTCCACTCCCCCCCCGACTCTGGCTGTCTGAATGGATTGAGGCAGCTCCCTTTATAGAGCACCCCGAAGTGCCCCAGGTGTCCCGTAATCTTCTTCCGGATGTACATCCCGGTGGCAGTCCTGCTGAGGAAGACGCACCCTTTTCTCTTGCGCCCTCTGGCAGTGCCCAAAGGCCATGGCAGTGTTGAGCTTCCATGCTCCAACCCTGTGGCACTGTAGCAAGCCAAGGGGGCTGTTCTCTGTTGTCGCAGGGGAGGTATTGCCCCACCCAAGGTCCTTTCCCCAGTCCTTCCCTTATGAAGGTGTCCCAGGCGGGCAAGAGTCCTGGCTGTCCACCACACAAGCATGTGCGAGTAGAGGGTCATCTTCAGGGCTCACATCAGGTACAATGAGAGGGGTCACCTTTGCTAACCAAGTGTCCCTTTTCCTCTGCAGTTCTGAAAGATGACAGCCAGAAGATGAAGTCCATTGTTTCCTCCCCACCCCTTCTGGGAGTCTTCTGTTGTACCCAGATGGCCATCCTGCTGATTACGCCACTGTGATAAATAAGTACAATGATAATAAACAAAGTGGTATAGTTGGCAGGATACCAGGGGAAGATGTCCAAACCCACTTATGGATCTAATTTGTTAAATGGAGAAACAACTGTGCCACTGTAATAAATTAGAGCGCAGTAATAATCGGGATGCCAACCAGGCAAGGCCTATTTAATGATGGCAAAATAGTTCACAATTGAAAAACATGTCAAAGGGGTAAAATTATGGCCTCTGCAATCCACAAGGAGAATGACAGATAAGGCACTTTGGGTCTCTAATGGCATTGAGAGTCCAAAATGATCGCCCACTTTTAGTGGCTGTCTGCGTTTTATAGGAAATTCCTGGAAGGGTCGAGAGAGGAGATGACGCCAGTTGTCTTCTGGCTGTGGTCCCTCACAACCATGGCAGACAAAGAAGATTCGGTTAGCAACGGCACCCCCTGTCGTCTCAGTGTGGTATTGCATACCTGGTGTGAGCCCTGAAGGTGCCCGCTATTTGCACATGCTTAACAGTATTTATATATACTGTGTATACATATACGTGGTGGAAACAATTCACAAAACATACTTTATATGTGCAAGATGATTTACAGGAACGTCTCGACCTGTTCACCATCATCTTCAACACGTGGACCATAGGTGGCACATAAATTGTCCACAAAAATTGTATAAAAGTACAGTATATACATAGCAGTGCCATTAGTGTTAACAAAATTTTGACTTACCCTTTATATATACACACACACACACGTTGGCACACATGTTGGCACACATAGTGGCACATGTGTATATAAAATATATTTTAACAGAAAAATATGTGCAAAATAAACATGATCACGCTGCTGAAAGAACGAGAGTTCCAGTTCACAAGTATGGGTGACTTGTTGAAATCTGATGCCCCCCCAAATCCTTCCATGCTGTACAATTTTGCCTCTTTATGCCTCCGTGTGGCGCTCCTCGAGTGTATTTCATTTTTATGTCCTGACCACTTTACAGTCCTGCGCTTGACGTTTTCTGCACGGTTTGACCAACTGTGGGTGGCACAGTGGTGGGCACCTGAGACGGCAGGCCTGGCCACCATCTCTAAGTTGGTCTGCTGTGCTCCAGTGGGTGTGCCCGGGCAGCATACGGGCACCACGCCCAGAAGTGGCTCCTGCCTCACGCCTGACGCCGCTCAGACAGGCCGAGGCTGGACATGACGGTTATCTGGGTGTGTTTTTTTGCAGACTTTGCACCTCCTTTGTTCTCTTAACCTATTGTTGCCTTTATTGCCAGATTCTTTTCTTTTCTTTTTTTTTTCCACGTATTATTGTTTGCCATTTTTTCATTTTATTTTCACTTTCTTTTTTTTTTTTTTTAAATCCATTATTTGGGATGTGTTTCCTGTGAGGTAAGACCCCCGTTTTGCACGCAGGGATATTTTTTGCATCCCTCCTGCAGTCAGTGCCTGAATAATCACCGACCTTGCTTGCTGGAGTTAACCCCTTCCTCTCACGCCTGCCTTTTGATTCCAGTCCTTGACTTCTGCACTTCTCTCTCTAACTTTGGTCTGATGGTTACAAAGTGATGCTTAACCAAAAAAAAAAACAAAAAATCAACAACTTAAAGACTCCCTTTCTATGCTTTGATTTGTTAATTTATTTCAAATGTGACGCGTCGGACCGGTGTCCTTTACTTTCTGGCTCTTTGCATGGTCTTGAACGTTCACAGAGATGGCGTCCGTCTCTCCACGGCCTGCTCCTTTACTGTAGCTGAGCTCATTGGCGTTACCGCTATATAGCGACTTGACACTTGGCAGTCAGCTGCCCGTTTAAGAAATGGGATTGCGATTGGCTCCTTTTCACATAGTCAGAGAGGGGACAGCATTAATGTCACCTCAGATTCTTCCAAGCCTCATAGACAATAAAGCTGTGGGGGTCTGCGGTGGGTTGTCGAGGACTGAATCTATCAGATTGGCCAGCTCAGCTCAAGCTAAAGGGACAGGAGTGGAGATGGGCACTTCTTCAGTTTAATATTTGAATGCTTCCTCTCTTTATCTCTGCTGATGGCTTTTATACCCCTCAGCTGTCTTCTTCTGGCAAGCTGGGGCCTTTGCACGTTGCATTCATGCGACTTTAGGACGAGTCGGGCTTCTCGTCACCTGTCTGACTGGCACGTCACCTCAGAACAGTTCAAAAATGACAAAATAGCAGAAATACGTGCGGTACATGCAGAGCATTCACAATCACATTTACAATCACTGAGCAAATTGTTAGGACCACCATAGTAACTTAGGACCTCCCTCAGCTCTCCAGACCGCCTCAGTTCTTGGTGACACGGATGCCTCAAGATCTTTGCTAAGATTCCTTAGCGATTCTGCTCCTCAGTGACACACGATGGCTTCACGCGGTTTCAGCAGATTTGTCATCTGCACATTCACGGCCACCACTCCCCCCCAAACCCCCCCATCATCCCCACCATCATCCTCCCCACACCCGTTCTACCACATCCCAGGGGTGTTCTGATGGATGGAGACCACTGGACTCCTCATCATGTTCATGAAGCCAGTTGGCCCTGTGGCACAGTGCATTACCTTTCTGCATAGTAGCGGTGGTGCCACGCATGCATGTCTGGGCTCCCCCCCCCCAGGTCTAGAGGGGGCATCTTGTGCTAACCTTCCCCTCTTTTGTTCCCTGCGCAGCACAGAGAAGTGAGGGCCACTGACTCCACCCCTTCCGGTGGCCCCGCCTTTAAAGTCGGCAGCTGGCAGAAGTAGGCACTCAGTTTGGACCACCAATGCACCACAGGGGGGGCACTCAGAAGCAGTCGTGGCCTATGATGGCCTTCTTAATTTTTTTTTCTTTTGTTCTTTGTACAGGCGCACATGACGGCCCCTTAGCGTTATTATTTTTGGACCGAATTAATCGAGAATTAAATGAGAACGGCTCATTGGCTGGCGGAACTTGTGGTACTTCATTTGAGCACAAATGGTCAGCAACAACACATGGCATTCAAGTGAAGATTGATTGGTATCAACGGGCCCAAAGTCTGCCCAGGAAGCATTCGCCACACCATCACACCACCATTGCCACTGCCAGCCTGGATTTCTAAATTCTCACCCTACCACCTGTGTGCCTCAGCAGAAATCGAGATTTAGTTTAGTTTTTCTGGTCTTCAGCTGCCCAGTTTTGGTGGGCTTTGTGCCCACTGCAGCCTCAGCTTTCTGTTCTTGGCTGACAAGAGTGGAACCCAATGTGGTCTTCTGCTGTCATAGCCCACCCTCCTCCTCCTCCTCCTCCTCAAGGTGCCATTGCTGTGCATTCTGAGATGCTGTCCTGCTGCTTCCCACTGTTGTGCAGGGTGGTCCTCGGAGTTCTGTCAGCTTGAACCAGTCTGGCCATTCTCAGCTGACCGCTCTTTCAGTCCACAGAATGGCCACTCACTGGATGATTTTTTGTTTTTCTCACCATTCTGTGGGAGATCAACAAGAAAACGCCAAGCATCCTGCCAATCACCATCGTCCCAGTTTTCCCCTCTTCTGCAGTTTGATGTGAACATTACCTGAAGCTCCTGACCTGCAGGATTTGAAGAATCTCCTGTGACAGTCACAGTGGAGTAACGTCAATGCTTGTGGTGATCTGTCATGAATCTCTTTACCAGCCGTTAGTGACCCACTGAATACAACTGTGAGTCATGACCCCGTGTGACCCAACAAGATGGCACCCCTGGATTAGATGATTGCACAATGAAGCAGGTGTACAGGAGTTCCTAAGAACTGGCTCAGTGAGTGTGCCTGCACAATTCTATACAACATACTGTGCCGTCCCAATAAATGTTGGGGAACCCACTGGGTAACAAAAAAGAAAAAGTTTTAGCAGAAACGGCGCCAAGTGGCGCATAGAAACCCAAATAAAGAGTCGCTGTCTTCATGTCTGGTGCAGAGCTGCGTCTCTTATTGCGCTTTAGTCCAGAAGGAGGGGCCTGGAGTATATAGGGAAGGGGCGGAGTCAGTTGCCCTCACTGGGCGTCGTCTTTGTGGGAACAAAAAGAGATGATGCCATTAACAACAGCGCCTCCTCTCACCCCGAGGTGGGATTGCTTACCAAGGATGAGCCACGTGACAATACACACACACACATATATACACGTATCCGTGACTGGCTTCTTTTTCGTTAGCATTTAATTATTTGTATTCATTTCCGCCGTCGAGATGCTTTAAGGAGTTACTGGTTTCCGTTTTACTTGTCACACCATTTTGTTTTTACACAGCAGACTGCCGCGGACGACCACGTCACTCAAACACACCCGTGACCCCCGTCTCTCACTCTACCACAACCCCAAAGATGTCCTGTTGGCTTCAGATCCGTTGACTGGTTAGGCCAATGAAGACCACCGAAGTCGTCGTTATATCCGTGACACCAGCGCATTACCGTACTGGTGGGAGAAGCCATTAGAAGATGGGGGTCTCCTTACAATGCCAGCTAACAGGCCAACATTCTGATCTCGGGCAGGCGTCACGTGTTGGTGGATAACCTCAGTGCTGCCCGCCGTACGCACTCGGTGACGAGGATGGGATTTGCACTGCAGACGGAGGGGTGGGGGGTGTAGCGGTGCAGACAAGGTGGGAGCTGACAGTGCGATCAGCTGACGTCACCAGGTGCCCCGCTTGCCCTGCTCAGAAATGGCCCACTCAAGGAGTTGTAATCTTAGATCAGATCTGCAAAAAGCGCCCACTTCTGAGCCTGGCACAGCGGGTTCATGGCTGACCACCCATGGCAGTTCTCCCACGTTGCGCGGTTTGTTTTCTGGTTTGTCATGTGGCCGCTGGCGGCTGGGATGCACGTCACCGTCAGTGTCACCACAGGGGGGTCACGTGGTCCGAGGTTCACTCCCTGAGGTCACATAATTGGATTTCTCAAACCCTCCCAACCACAAGTTGCTTCACCGTTCGGTCGGTCAGGTGGTCTCGCATCTCGATCTTCAGCTCGTGACGACACAGTGCCCCCCCAAGCTGCAGATTGTCGCTGGGCAGGCAGGTCGGTGTCTGAATGCCGCGTCGGACACGAGAATGGCTAAGACCCCCACAGAGCCCTTCACTGAGGGTGTGGCTCTCCTCTCCTCTCCTGCATTCGTTCTTCTCTTCTCTTCAGCCTTGTCGTTTGTTTTTTCTTTCCTTCCTTCCTTTTGCTGAATCGGACCCCAGCCGTGTTTGACTTTGTGAAATGTTAACTAAAGTCTCCTGCCTTTTGTGTTTTTAATGGCGGACTTTTTGTTTTCTCCTTTGCAGCAGCGAAAAGTTTGCTGAACAAGAAAGCGGATGGCGTGAAGGTGAGTGGGACCCCAGTGTTGGCACCGCGCGCCCCCCTTCATTTCGGCGTCTCCCTTCACGGATTGGGGTGGCAAGGTGTGGATGCGTCGGCCGTTTGCAAAGCGAAGTCCCGTGACGCCGCCACAGGATGCTGCCCGGCGGGTCCTTCGTTCTCGATTTTAATATTCTGGAACACGAAGAACGTGAAATCTGGCAAAGCAACAAGCGCATTGTGTCAAAAACTCATTGAGTGCCCACGCCGAGTGTGCAGGTCAGCCGCGGTGGTGCAGAATAACGTTTTTTTTTTTTTCCCTTTTATTTGATTTCCCGGATGCTCTGCGGTTCAGTGTGATGTCACAGATCAGCAATGGGGGGGGGGGGGGGGACACCCACCCTTCATGGAGCACGCCGGTGATGAAGAAACTCGCGATTGTCGTTTTGATGTTCAGTGTGACCCGACTTGCTTTTTTTTTCGGTGTGTTGAAAGAAAGTCGCCGAAGTCACGCGCACGCGTCTGTAGAATAAAAGTCAAAAAAGCGAATCTCGATGAACTCGGCACGATGCCACTTGCCGGACTGATTACCCAGGCTGTAGGCACAGCACACCTAGTGGCCAAGTCGATAACTGCACCCGACTCCTGTGCTGTCAGTCAATTCCAGAGATTTATGAGCCCCGCCCCCTCTTTTTATATTAGTTACCGTATGTACTCGCGTTGAAGTTCTCCTGCAGATAAGTTGGGACTTGAGTTTACCTTAGTTTTTCCGGTATTTTATAATGTCGGTCGAGTAAGTCGAATGTGGAAAACTCCCACTATTGGTCCAAGAGATTACGATATGCTGACGCCCACCTGAGAGAGGAACCACGGGGCACACGGCCTTTCTGTTCTCTGTATTGTGCCTACATGACCAGACGGTGATACCCGCACTATTCTGAAGTGACATTTGCACTGATTTGTGTTTTTTGTATCTCACGCCCTCATACACCTTCATCATAAGAGCATCCCTTATCTGCGATGGAGTGTTCGATTAGAAGAAAACATGAAGCTGGTTTTAAATGAAAAGTCGTTGAAGTGGCGAAAAAAATTGATAACTGCACTGCTGCCACAAAATTCAACGTGTCTGAGAAACTGGCGCGAGATTGGAGGAGGCAAAAAAAATGAAGTGTCGCATTTCTGAACGGGCGTATAAGTCGGGGTCTGATTTTAGGATCAAGTTTTTGGGTTTCAAGACTCCGACCAATACGCGAGCGTATACGGTATTTATAGGGCTGGGCAGACGTAGGTTTACAGATACAGAAACACCGAGTTTATTCTTGTATTAAGTGCCCTGTGCCACTGTGCCATTCTTTTTAGTTAATAAAATGTAAGGGGATGTCTGGCATGGGCTGGCGTCCCGAACAGGACAGGGCATTCTTCATTACCCAGCTGGGGGGCCAATGTAATTAAGGAATAGGGGAAGCCATTACTCCGACTACGGTGTCTCTTTCTATTCTTTACTTAACTTGCCCCCCACCAAGGCTGGGTAATGCATAATGCCCTGTCCCGGTTTGGGATGCCAGCCCATGCCAGTCCTCCTTTACTAAAGTTAATAAAACTTTTGTAATCATCATAAGCTGCACGACTTTCTCCATACAAACAACTGTAAAGCTGCTTTTGCCCACCCCTGCATATAACAAATTTTCAAGCCCCCCCCCCCCAAACATTTTTTTTTAGTGTGGTGTGATGTCATAGACCTGCTGATTGAACGTGTTGGAGTGGTGAAGCCCCTTCCTGAAATGTCCGAGTCCCCATAATGAGAGACAAATGAGGTTTTTCGACTTTCTTTCTGACGCACCATGCGTTGGGGGTCTGACTAGGGGGGCAGCTGATTCACTTCCTCAACATTACGTTTACCCCTCGGGGGGGGAGCCAAAAACATTGAATTTTTTTTTTCCCCACAAGATTATTACATGTAACAGAAACGTGTAAATGTAAAAAATGGCAACATAAACGCGGGAGGAAAGGTCTGTCAGGTGCCCACCGTGGCACTGATGCAGGTTTGGCACACGTCCTTCACGTGACGTGTTTGAGACGGTCACCAACGTGCAGCCTGACATCACAATCGCACTTTTTTTCTGTTGCTGGAATGTCGGTGCCCGATCCGCACGCTGGGCACGCCCCTTGTGTTCTTGTGGGCTACCACAGCGCCAGGCTGAGTAACTTCCATCGACAGTCACCGCATTGTGATTGGGGGGAGCTGAGGTCTCGCTTGTCTTCTCTCTCAATTCACAATTATTTTGCCTTTGTGTCTCGCAGCCACTGTGGCGCCACCACCTGACCAAACTCGGCAGGCACATCGGGAGTCAATGTCACTGCACACGTTGTCATCTGTGTCACCCGTTATTAAAGCTGCCTTTGTGGGTTTTCTTTTTTGCAATTGTGGCTTTCACTGGAGGCTCCGCCCCACTCATGAATATTGATGAGTTACCATAACTTGGCAGAAAGCACAGAACTATTTATGCTTATTGGCATCATGTTGTTATTTCATCCACTAGATGGCAGCAGGGCACCGTCCCGTGCGTTATTCCGGCCTAACACTACAAAGCTTATCAGCACATGTCACATCCCCAAGTGGCACTCGGGTTTCCCCGAACTGACACACGCAATTGTGAAGCCGAGTCCTGCTAGGGGTCCACGCTGAGGAGCTTAAAGCAGCTTCTTTAACACCGAGACGGTTACTAAACGGCCCCAAGCCTGGTGGTTTTGCTTCTGTTTCTTTCGTTAATGTTTGGGCTGAATTCATTTTTCTTTATTCTGTGGTCATTTTCTTTAACTCCGCTTCTGACATGTGGCATATCTAAAGGTTGCTTTATTTTATTGTATATACGCTCACAGCACGATGGCGCAGTGGTAGCCCGAGACCTGGTGATTCGCTTCACGGGTCCGCCCCGTGTCTGCATGGCTTTCCTCCCACAGCCCAAAGACTTGCAGGTCGGGTGGACTGGTGATTTGCCCGTCTGTGTGTTGGACTGGCACCCTGTCCAGGGGTTGTTCCTGCCTGGCGCCCTGCGCTTGCTGGGTGAGGCTCCCTGCTCAAGGTGTGAGTGTGAGCTGCTCTTTGATTTTAGTGTGATGTTCTGGAATTCCCACAATGCCTTTTTTTTTTCTATGGATGCCACCATTTGGGTAGCGGTTGCTAGGACGCGAGTCCCAGTTGCTAGGTGACAGAGTCGCCTTGTGTGACGTCACCTGCACTGTGTAAGCCGGACTCTTGGTCCGTGATTGGGGATGTGCTTGTGCTGTCAACAGAAAGCCCAGTTTACGATTGCCGGGTCCTCGCAGGGCACACGTGGTGCTGTGTTGGCATAAACTGGGCAGATGAGAAGCCCACCGAGGCTTGTGTGCTCAGTTTAAACACTTGGGCAACAGACCGTGACCTGTTTCGCTACTGTGAAGATTAAGAGCACTTGGCGGGGGGTCCTCCTGGGGGTCTCTCCTGGTCTTACAGGTACGTGAATGGCGGTGTCTGTCTGACTGTCTCTTCTCTTTTTAACCCACCTGCAGATCAACAACAAGGCCAACATAGTTACCAGCCCTAAAGAGCCCGTCGCCACGCCAGCCCTGGTACTTCTCGATTGCTTCTTCCTCTTTCCTCTTCTTTTCTTTTTCATATTCATGTGTTTCATTTTTAGAGGACATTCTTTTCTATGAAGCCTTATGGTGCTTTTAGGGGGCACAAAAGCCCATCCTTAGTGTTTTTTTTGTTTGCCAGTTTTGCATGCCATGGTCAGTTGCTGTACCCCGTGGAGTTTTTGTTTTTTTCTTTTTGTGCTTTTGCTTTTGCTCATCTAAACTGGCAGGAAGCTGAAGCGGGCACCTGTGTTTGTAGAGGGTGGACACCGTGACTGAGAGGGCTGCCCACCAATACAAATAGACCTTCTTGAGATGGCCAAGTTTGGGAAGTTTGCTTTGGGTTTTGATTTAGGGACATTTTTTGGTCCTTACCAGGACGCCATGTTGTGAGCACTGGCAGCTGCCCTGTGATTTTAATATGGCGCCTTTCTAATTTGGGCTTCAGGGGAACAGCACAGCTGCTTGAACAGACTCTGCCAGGCAGCTGAAATGAGGAGTTCAGGGTCACCACCTGGTGGAACTGGCAGCCTGGTGCTCCTCTGTGCAAACTTCATTCACTAGGGGGCCACGCTGGGATGGCTTTGGTCTGTCAGGTCGTCAAACCCGATCAGGATCAGCGGGGCGAGAGCAGACAGGTAGGCAGGGCGCTTTATGGTATGGCACAGAGGGACCCAGACGTGAAGGGCACCAAATGAGAGACGGGGGGAAAACACAGAACACAAGAGGCAGCTGTGAATGGCACTAAAATAGGTAGGCGCCTGAAATAGTCTGTTAGATGTGAAAGGCGCTATATAGTAGATTGATAGATGGATATGAAGGGCATTATATAATAGATAGATAGCGTAGTTGGCAGGATTAGATAGATAGATGGATATGAAAGGCACTATATAATAGATAGCATGGTTGGCAGGATTAGATAGATAGATGAAAGGCAGATAGAAGTGTGAAAGGCACTGTGTAAGAGATTGATAAATATATGTGAAAGAAAGGCTACTACATACAAGACTGATTGATAGATAGATTATGGATGAAAGGCACTATATATCAATTGATATGAAAAGTGCCAGATAATTGACAGATAGGAAAGGCACTATAGATAGCATGGTTGGCAGGATTAGATAGATA
>JANRMT010062837.1:103693224-103705960 GCA_026402145.1 Polypterus bichir lapradei
TCATATAGCGCCTTTCGCTCTGTTCTTTTATCATATAGCGCCTTTCATTCTGCCCACCTATCATATAGCGCCTTTCACATCTTTGTGTTATATTTGCTGTTTTCCCGCCCACCTGCCCTTCACTTTGTGTTTATCTACTATATAGCGCCTTTCATGTCTGTTTATCGCTGGTCACATGTTGATGTGACATGCAAGTAAGAGTTTCACTGGACCCTGACTGTACATGTGGGGTCCTGAGTTGGTGTGTCATGTGGTGAGTGCGCCCCCCTCTGTCCTCTCTGTCCATGTGACAGTAAGGACCCTGTGTTACTCTGATATAGCGCCTTTCACATCTGCCCCCCTATCATATAGCGCCTTTCCTGTCTGTCCGTCTATCACTGGTGTGTGGAGCAGCATACGTAAGTAAGACTCTCACCGGACCCCGCACAGGTGACAGTGGGGACCCTCTAATCCTTTTTGAGTGTCGAGATGAAGGTGAGCAGAGATGGGGGTCCGTGCTGGGCTGTCAGTCCTATTTCATCCTCCTCAGTTTTTGTTGAGGTGGCCCACAAGTGTCAAGTGTTTCTGGGGCCGAGATGGTGGTCCGCCATGAAGCCCCCAGGGGGGTGTTGTCTTTGTTCATTGATTTTTTTTTCTCATTCTCTCTCTGTTTATTTTTTTAACTCATTAATTTCTCATTCTTTTGTTTTTTTTTTTTTTTCCCCCCCCGCCCTTTTTTTTTTTTAACCCCCCCCCCCCCCCAGGCCGCCTACTGGCCGCCCCACAAGCCTGTCCACCTCCCCTCTCCCCCTCCTCCTCCTCTTCATCCTTGTCCTCCTCCACCACCTCGTCCTGCTGGTCCCCGTCCTCGTTCTGCCCCAGCGGGCCGTCCTGCTGCCGGTGTCTCCTCAGGGTCCTCCTGGCGCTTTACTTCCTCACCTTTGTTTGCTCTTTTGTTGTCTTCCTGTCCATCAGCCCAGCAGCCAGGTGCCCGTACGGCGCCGACTCAAAGGGTCCGGCTCACGAGGGTGGGTCCAGCTCCTCGCTTCACCGTAAGTCTAAGGTGGGATTCTGGGTGGCCCGGTCTGATGACGTAGATGATGACCGCTATTGTGCCCCTGTGCCCCTGTAGCCCCCCTTTGTGTTACGCTGCAAATCCAGATGGACGGTCGGCACTCGGTGACGCGGCTCTCGTTTAATTTAACTGATTTCCCACAATGCCGTTCTGTGGCCGTGTGTGATGGTGGGTTGTTAGGGGCGTGGCATCAAAGGTCACATGTTTAACATTGCTAGGGTGGCACTTTACACACCGGTGTCACAGCTGCTGTGGCATCTATGATTGCAGGTGTGGCGGGCGAAGCTGGCATGCGAGTTTGTTGTTCCGTTGTTTGCTGAGTTTGAGTCGCGTTCAATAAACTCAGCCACCCCCCCGGTCTGCCAGGAGCACCGTCACTGTCACACATCACCGTCACTGTCACACACGCAGACGACGTATTTTTCATTGAGTGTGTAGAAATTGTTGACGTTTACTTTTTCACGCCTTGTTGTGTTTTACGGCCCGCCATTTTGTTTTTCATGGGTGCTGCCGTTTTGTGGAGTTTGGTTTTAGGATTCTAACTCAGTAGCTACAATTTGATGGCCCCCAAGAGTGTGACACGTGACACCAGCGTCACACACACAGGATCGTCCAGGATGTGGTTGATTTGTTTCGACCTTTGCGACGTCTACGAGATCTCGTTAGCTTGTCATCTCTCGCCGTTTACTGCTGCTGTGCGTCATTTACACGAGCAGCAGAGTGTGACATGTGACGTCACCGGCGCCGCCGTGTTGGAACGTCAGCCTCGTGCGTCTCTAAAACGTCTGCGGCCTTTGAGGTTCAGTTTAGGGTCAGGAGTTCAGCCGATTTTTGTAGCGTCTTTTGTTCTACGAGTTCTCGCCGTTTCCTTCACGGTTGCTCTCCGTTATTTTGTGGCGTCTCCGTCTCTACGATTGCACAAGCGGTAAGGAGCGACGCTCGACGTCCCCGCCGTGTAAAGGTCAGCGGCGCAGGCAGGTTGTCCAAGATGGCGGATCGTCTTTAAAATGTCCTTTTGCTTTGAAGTCGCTTTGTGCGATTGCAGGACCGGACGTGTGTGACGTCACCGTTGCCATGGTATCGAGGTCCGCGTACTCCGAGGGGGCTCTGCACTCCGCTGCTTTTCTGTTTAGCGGAATTTGATTTTTTTTCCCCTCCAACTCTCGTTTCGTTTTTATTTCCCATCATGCCCTGCTGCTCTGCATCTCATTCTGCCGCGTTGGTCGTTTTGTGAGCCGTCAGCCTGAGGTTTACGCTCTTGTGGCCCACGACGGCGGGGATCACGATGGCGACGTCCTGCTGGGTCGCACTTCACGGGGAATACGACACGATTTTCTGCTTTGAATTGTGTGTGTAATGTGAAGGTCTGGCGCGTCGTTTCTCTACGTGTGTACCTATTGTTGTTATTATTGTCGGGTTTCTCTTTTATCGTGACGTCCATTTTGTTGTGTGGGCTCTGCCATTCTGTGGCTCCAGAAGTTGTGCCTGTGATGTCACCCGTGTGCCACTTTAGCCATCCTGGGCCACTGCATCCGAGGCCGTGGTCATTCAAAGGGGCTTTTGTGGGTTTCTGCCCTCGACAACCGAGCGGCGCCCATTTCGACTTCAAGCCTTCTGGTTTCGCAGCTTGATTTTAAATTCTCGGTCAAAGATTTTGCGTTGATTTTCAACGAACGTTTCATCTGCAGATCCTTCGTCATTCCTAACAGCTCAGTCCTTACTCTGGTGGTCTCTGTGCCTGATGACACTTCCAGCAGGGGGCGCCCGGCCCCTTAATCTGAAGGCGTCCTTTGACTCTGAGGTCATAGGTCACCCACCAGCTGGGAGAGAATCATTTGAGCCCCCCGAGTGGCCTCAATGGAGCAGGGGGGGCTCTCCTGGCCAGCTGCTTCATTCAAGGACTTGGCGCCCACCTCAGCCCCTTGTGCCCACCTTTAGCAGGTGCTGACGTTCTGTACGTCTGATGGGCACACGGACTCTGACTGCCTGACCTGTGCGGTGAGTGGCAGCGAGTGTCCCCCAGAGACAGTGACTCTCATTTTGAAGTGGACACACAAGAGGCTTTTATTATGAAGGGAGGCGAGTGAAGGACCCGGGCAGACGTCGGCCCCTGGCAGCAGTCGATAGGAGGAGGGCACCGAGCGAGCGCAGGCATGGAGAGCAGCACATGTAAGGAGCTTTGGGGTGGGCTGCCATGGTATTGGGGGTGGGGGGGGGGGCAGCAGAGCCCACCGGGTAGGGGGTTACCTGCTCTCTGGGTGCCATAAGGAGGGCAACACTTGACCTTTTAAGTTTTGAGTAAAGTTAAAGGTGTGGGGCGTCCTAACGCTGCTCGGCTCACTGGAGTGGCGTCTGTCTGTCCGTCTGGATGTACAGCACTGGTAGGAGTGGAGTGAACAAAGTCCTGACTTCCAACATGGCGACACAGTAATGAGAAAGAGAAGGAAAGACGGAGACAAAGCCACTGGATGGACTGATAGACGAGAAAAGGCAGTAAAGAGAGAGAGAAAAGGCACTGGATGGATGGAGAGATAGAAATGAAAGGCACTATATAACTGATAGATAGACAGATGGACAGACAGATAGATGGAAGGCACTATATAACTGATAAGACAGATCGATAGACAGGTGAAAGGCACTATATAACTGACAGATGGAAGGCACTATATAACTGACAGGTGAAAGGCACTATATAACTGATAGACAGATCGATAGACAGGTGAAAGGCACTATATAACTGATAGATGGAAGGCACTATATAACTGATAGACTGACAGGTGAAAGGCACTATATAAGACAGCACTCTAGATAAGACAGACCACTGCCCAGATCGCCACAGTATGTAAAGCACCAGATAATCCCTTTTTTTTTTTTTTTATATTCATAATGTCCGCCGTGTTGGCTCCGCGGGGTCCGAGTGTTCAGATCAGCCAAACTCCGAGCTTTCAGAACACAACAGAGGGGCTCTCTGAGCGGATGAGGTGGCTGCTCAACGGCCTGACAGGCGGCTTCCTCACATCAAAGAGTTAAAAAGGACGCTGCAGGTGTACGAGACGTTTTCTGAATTAAAGATTCCAGGAGGCTGAAAAGGCCGCACGTTAGGTAAGCGAGTAGACAGACAGATGTGAAAGGCGCCACATGATCAGTCGATAGTCAACTATGGTGGGGGACCGGCTAGTGGTCAGAGGACCGAGAAAGTCACACATCGGGCCACCACCCTGGAGTGCCAGGAGAAATAAAGAATCAAGTCACATTGAATTGTAAGACGGAGGGAGACGTGGAAATGACACGAGAAAAGAGACGCATAGGAAAGGCACAGCAGAATAGACAGACGGACAGAAATAGGCAGATGTGAAGGGCAGTGCATGATAGACAGATGAAAGGCGCTATACACGGGTCAGATAGCTAGAGAGATATGAAAGGCGCTATATGCTAGATGTTGGTGTGGAGTGGAAGTTAACGCTGCTGCCTCACAGTTTCTAGCCCCAGATGTGAATCTTTGGCAGCCAACATTTTTTTGGGAAGTTCTTCCTCCTCCTCCTCCTCCTCCATCCCCGAGGCTGCATTGGTAGATTTGCTGACTAAAGTTGCCCTGTGTGAGCAAGGAGTGAGTGAGTGCGCCCTCTGGTGGCCGGTCGCCTCGTCTCCGCTCATCTTGTTTTTCAGGTTGGAGTTTCTTCTTCTCCATCCCAGTTTGTGTCCGTTTGCCCCTTAAACTCGTCTTGTAACGTCTGCCATCGTCTATCAGTTTTTAAAAACACAGAGCCAGCCTCCTGGCATTTTATAATGGAGACTGCGGGCGGGGCACATGAAAGAGTAAAGTTGCCGGACTGTGCCCACTTTGTTTCGTCCTAACGTGCCTTTGGTGTTTTTGAGGCACATTTCTGACAACACGCGGCCAGTTGTTTCATTTCGTATTCCTGGTGCCGTTTTTCTTTGCTTGTGTGACGGAGGAGGAGGAGGAGTTGTTGTCACGCGAATACGGGAGCCAATCGCACAACGCCAGCCACGCGGCACAAACGGGCTGAGAGGAAAGCCCAGGGTGGCAGCAGAGAAGACGAACAGCGAGGGAGTGTGAAGAGCTGAATGGCCGAGTCTCGTGTCACTGGTGTGTTTGTTGGTTTGAGTGACGCGTTTACGCTCTTTAACGGTCTGAGTGACACAGATCGATACTCCACTACGGTCTCGGCTTGAAAACGTCCGGACGTACTCGGTAAGTGCTTAGGGCTTCGGCAGCCTCCATTTTGTAAGGGCAGGACGGGCTCTGCGTATTTCTTTTTATTTGTCTTCATAACAAGTTTAGAAGCGACCTGCTCAGGACCCCCGCATATTCACCACCTTCGGGATGAAAGAACTTCGACTTGAAAAGCCGCACTGATGGTCAGCAGGACCCACTCAGACTCGGTGACGTGCCGGACAGAAGAGCTGCAGCCGAGCGGGCAGAGGGTGGCACTGGCAGGGTTGATCGGGGGGGTCTGGTCTGCCTTTGTGTTTTCGTGTCGTGACGTCACTGAGCTCGCCCTCCGTCTGTCTTTTTTTTTTTCATTTCAGGGCGCAAACAGGAGATCATAAAAGTGACAGAGCAGCTGATCGAGGCCATCAACAGCCGTGACTTTGAGGCCTACACGTAAGTGTCACCGTCACCGCCGTCCCTCCAAAGTCCGCTTGCATTTGTTCTGCGTGAGTCATGTGACCCGAGCACATCAGGTGGGATCGAGACCGCTGAAGCCTGCGTCTGTAAATTTTCTCGATTGCCTGTCAGGTCGTCCCTCAGAGTGGAAAGTGGGGAGCGAGGGGTAGAAGTTACTGAGCCAGATGGGCACACGGCCCCCTGAGGGGGTCTGGCAGACAGAAGTTGGCGTTGTTACGACTTTATCCAAATTACCGAGTGACGTTTTGTGAAGGACAGAGAAGCTAAACTTGTGATTGTTTTCTCTGTGCGAGTCCTCAGTTGTTCACGTTTTGTTTTACGTGACGCCATCTTGTTTCCCAGTCTCTGCCATCGTCTCTCAACGCCATCTCCACAGTCCGTGCTGTGCTCTCCGAGATTATGGACACGCATTTCAAATGAATTCCCCGTGCTTAGTCAATGAACGACGTCTTTTCAACTTTAGCAGAGTGCCCTGAATCTCTAACTCCACAGACCAGCGAAGGGCGAGGCCTCCAAAAGATGGCCCACAAAACGGGCCTCACTCAGGGCAGGCCTCACCCAGGAAAATGGGAGGCTGCAGACCCCACTAGGCCTCAAAATGGAGCTCAGGCTCTGTAAGTCAGAAGTGAGTAGCGTAGTCGGTGGGAGAGACGGTTTAAATAGTCTGTGAGTTGTGGCTCGTGTTTAGGATTCGGGTGAAGGACTGCGGAGGGCGAATTGGCCCATCATTTCATCTGAAAGCCCCTCAGTCACCCTGAGAGACAGAACAGCCGCCCTGAGCTGGCAGATTCACCAGGCTAAGTAGGGTGGCAGTGACGATGGCGTTGGTATGCGTGGTGGGCTGTTAGGTTACTTCGCTCGGATTGATGAGTTTGTTTTCATTTATTAATTTTGCACAAGTTGGACCCATGAGGACCCCCCCGTACCCATACCTGTGCCCACTCCCCTCGGGTCACAGACCAGCATTGACAGGTGGGTGCCACTTGGACCCCACTTGAGTCGGGACTCTGCAGAGGCGTTGAGGAACTCGGCCGTAACGCCTCTGGATCTGCGCCGTGTTATCGACTTCAGGTTTTAAAAAAGTTACAAAAGCAAAGAACCGCATCGTGACAAACTCACCAAGACATCCAGCCGACCTCTGAGCGCCTCGCAATGCCAGCATTTCTTTCTTAAACTTGTTTTATTTTATTTACAGGAAGATCTGCGACCCTGGACTGACTGCGTTTGAACCCGAGGCCCTGGGCAACTTGGTTGAAGGCACCGACTTTCACAGGTTCTACTTTGAAAACGGTAAGCGGCGAAGGGCAGACGCGGACATGACGGCCGACTTCCCTCCCGAGTGTCCGGCCTTCCCTTTGTTTTGATCCGTAGGACCGGGGGGTGTGGTGAGGGGTCTGCGTCCCTCCACTGCCGTGGGTCGATTTTCATCCTAGAGAGACGAGGAGACAGGCGGACGTGTGGATTGGCGTACGAGTTCACCGGATGAACGGATGTCTGATGGTTTGTTTATTCGGTGATTGATGGAGAAAGAGAGACGTGCAGGGTGGGCTAAGATGGCTGAAATGAAACAAATCACCACATCCGGATAACATGGAGGAGATTAGCGAGTGGGGACGGAGACCCTGAGAGAAAGTCGGAAGGACCGGAGAAGAGAAAATGTGATCAGGTGACGTGAGGACGAAGGTCAGCCGGCCAACTCATGCCAGTCAGCTTAATGGGCATCAATTACTGGAAAAGATGGCACGGCACATGTCTGGCGTTCGTCTAAAACACGCGACGTCAACATGCATCTCTCTACCGTGTTACATAAAGACATCCGGGGACGAGACGAGACTTTCTCAGAGAAGACACGTTTACGTCCCGCGAGACGAGACTTTGTGATGGAGAGATTTAACCAACGCCAGGGCCGGAAATAAAAGACAAAGAGTTGACGACAAAGTCGAACGTCGTGAAGAATTCAAACACGCTGACGCGATACACATGGAGAGCAGGTCAAAGATTATGAAAGAACTAAAATTCAAAAGTCTCAAAAAACTGATAGTAAAGATCGCATTAGCGCAAACAAACAGAAATTATAACTCGGTGAAATAACGAGCAGCGAAAAGAGATGGAAGACGTCGTTCAGATTTAAACTTCAAGTGGGAGACTCGCGGATCGTCTGATTCGTGTTGCCGTCAGGGTTTGTAACCAATGAAGAGGCGCATCCGCGAGAAGTAAGAGATTTGGAAAGCCCCGCCCACATCGGGAACATTTACAGGCGGACCAATCATCTCTCATCTGTGTCAGTGCTATTGTGAGACACGAGAGAAAGAAACGAGATTCACTCACGGGCAGTCAGACGTGGCGCTGTCAACACGAAATCAAAATTCAGTGCGACGGGAGATCGAATATCCGGACGTACGGGGATATCGTTTGGCTTTAAAGTTTAAGTCGGAGACTCGCAGATCGTCTGATTTGTGTTGCCATCAGGGAAAAGTAGTGAAGAGACGTATCCGGGAGAATTAAAAGATTTGTTCTTTGGTGAAAGTGGAATCCACAAACGCGAGCGGCAGAGACGTGAAGTGGCAGGCGTGTGGCACAGGCGGGGGGTTGGCGAGGCGGTAAAAGAGCAGAGGATGCGTCTGAGAAGTTCCAGATGGCTCCTTTCGTTTTGTCGGCGCTCGTTTTTGGACTTTCTGAGGAGCTCGATGGACGACTCGGGAGTCGACTTCACTCGTTGGCTTCTCTGGCGGCGACTCTGGATGCTTCAGTGGATGGCTGACTGGTCGGTGCTTTGGTGGGTCGATGGTGGTCTCCGGTTTATTCCTGGACGTGTTGATGAGTCGCCTCGTCAAGGGTGTCGAGTGGTGGTTGGACCGCCGACTCACTGGCGTATCTGGTGCGTCTTTGGCCCTCTTTGGGGCGGTGGGTGGACTTTTGTCATTTCACTCAAATGATGGAATTTTCCCGACGTGTCGGTTGTCGCTCCTTATTGTGGTCCGTTTATAAAAGGCGGCGAGCGTAGTCTTTAGCGAGATGTGAACGTGCAGTCCATACGTAACTACGGATGCAAGCAAATCGGACGGGACGGCAGTTTCAGGGGTCCTCCGGTGAGAATCTCCTCCAAGTTCCCGCTCAGTGTGAAGCGTGTGAGGTTATTAGCGCAACGCTCGACGATCCGAGGGGCCGGTTGGTGCTTTCATTGGCGCATGCCACATTGGGCTCAAGGCTGAGGCCAGGCGCTGTTCATTATGCCCTGTCCCTTTTCCGTGGATTGCCCAGGCCGCAGCCCGCACTTGCCCATGTGACTTGTGGGCAGACCCTGTTTAAATGGCGTCGTGTTGCTTTTCGTTTTCCTTTCTCTCCTCCAGCTCTGTCCAAGGGGAACAAGCCGATCCACACCATCATCTTGAACCCCCACGTGCACCTGATTGGCGAGGACGCCGCCTGCATCGCTTACATCCGGCTGACCCAGTACATCGACGGGAACGGCATGCCCAAGACGATGCAGTCTGAGGAGACCCGGGTGTGGCATCGCCGCGACAGCAAGTGGCAGAACATTCATTTCCATCGCTCAGGCTCTCCCACGGTGCCCATCGAGTAAGGTGAGGCTTTCAGGGGGCTCTCGCGTGGTTTGAGCCGAGCTGCCCGGTCCTCTTGGGGGGGTCTCCAGGGCTGGGCACTAAAGCGCCTTCTCTCTTTGTCTTTCAGTTGGCGTGTGCCCAGCTGTCGCTGCCTGCCTCCTCATCTCTCACAAGCCAACCGGACTAACGAGGCTCTTCCCGTCTCCGATACCAGCCGCCTTCCAGTGGACCCCCGTGTCCCCCATCCTGTGTCTGATGTGTGACCCCAAGTCTCTCCCACCTCTGCCTACCATTTAGTTAACTGAAGGAAATGTTCCACGTCGAGACCCCTGGGAGGGAAAACGCAGCGAGTCACGTAAAGGTTACCGAAGAGTGCCAATCTGAAACAGTCAGTTAGGATTAACCAGGGTGCGACGCTCGGGTGGCACCATTTCACCGAGGATGAGGATGTCAAATTTCTCACAAGCCAGACATTTTCACTTTAGTGATGAATTTGAACAGATTTAAAAAAAAAAAAGGGAAGTTGTGGCCATCTGTCCGTCCCGTATGCCGTAGCTACGGGTTGTTATGTAAAAGCCATCGACTTGACGGCTTCGTCATGGTCATCCTCACCACCCTGGTTAATTAAAAGCTGACTGGGTTCAATCATTAAAAACACATCCAATAAAAGCGAGATACCGGGCGGGAAAAGGAGAAACGTGTCACACGGCGAACGAAAGATGACGGCTGTGACGCGTGAATGGCCAGAGGGCACTGGGTGGGACAGGAGGGGTCGAGGAGCGACGCGTAGATTTCAGCGAACACCTTGGTCCTTTTGCTCCTCGCTCGTCTATAGGTGGTCTGCCTCGGGCCGGTGGTCTCCAAGGGTCTTGTGCCGCACATCCACCGTCTTGAAGTACACGAACAGACCCGGTCAGCGTTCACCGACTTGTTCACCAACCTCAAGGCCTCCCGTGTCCGTCGCTCCCAACATTCGCACCATCCCAGTCGTCGTCTTTTGGAGTTTCTGGCTGTCGACGTAAATCGATGGAATTTTCCCCGCAGGTTGGATGTTCGGTCCCCAGCGAACTTTAAGTTTGTCGTTACTCCAAATGCCGACTTGATCCCGAAACACAGACGGGACCGCCCAGGAGTCGGTGGGCCTCGACTTGTAGTTTACTGGCACTCATCGGAGGGTCCCGTCGGTGCGCTGCGACCATCCCCGGGGTGCCCACGTGACCTCGGCGCATTTCGTTCAGTTCTGTTCCTCTGAAAGGAGGCGGCGGGTTGGTTTTCAGGCCTCGTCGTTTTTTCGGTTTTTGTGGAAGACGACATTTCATTTTTTTTCTTTTTTCTAAGACGGCTTGCTTTTTCTTTTTTCTTTTTGGTGACGTGCGTATTTTGTGATGGAAGTAAAAAAATGTTCAGTCTGCGCTTTAAGGGACCGACCGCAGCCTCAAAAACACACGCAGAACGGGCGCACGAGTGGCGTTGACGGGCGCGCTCATCCCCAGAGTGGGCACGTCCTCTCGCGCTGAAACGGCGAGTCAGGGTTTCGTATTTTTTTCCCCGTTTTCTCCACGGCGAGGGGGCTCTGCTTGACTTTTCTCGTTTGTTACTTTAATGCTGTTTTTTTAATTCAAATTAAATGGTGGTTAATGTGTCATTGGAAGCCATTGATGTTCTAAAACTCACGGAGTCCAACTTGTTGAGATTATTTGGGGGGTTTTAAGGTTTCTTTTCTTTGAACGTATTGTTAAAATCGCAAAACAAAAAAAACAACCCAAACGGTAATGAAGTCGATGTGAGCCGCTAGCGTTGCTTTGGTGTGTGTGAAGACGAATCATCTTGTGACATTTTGACTTTTTAATCGTAGACTTTGGTGGCGGGTGACTTCCTCCACAATGCCAACGTTGTCTTCCATGCAGTGTGGTGGAGACGGAGGAGGAGGAGGAGGAGTTCATCTTCACCGCGGCTCAAACACAAACTTGTCATTTCTGTGCTGTTCAGTAACTGTGGCGTCCCATGGGAACGCAGAACATACCGGACGTCTCGCACGGGTTCATATATTTAAGTGACAATAAAAACGTGTGATTTCTGCTCTCCACTCTTGTGTGTCTGTGTTTGATGCTCTGTACTCGAGTCCCCGCTCGGTCACATTTAGAACGTCATGACTCGCCTCAAGGATCGTCACCGCAGGGGTCCTTCCTGAACTCACACCGCTGAGGAGAACCCGACAGACGAGGTTGGAGGCCATGAGGAGGTGGTCTTTGGGTCAGACACCCATCCATACAGCAGCACGGCCTCCACGGATTACCTACAGGAAGAGTCGAGCTGTGAGGCTGCAGTGCGGTGTGCCATCCTGTAAAACACCACTGGCAGCGCCAGGCCGTGCTGTGAGACGTTCAGATGAACCGAGATCTTTCAACTGAAATCTACAAGGTGGTCATCCAAAACACTGGCAGGCGGTCAGAACGAGGCCAGCAAGCACAGGCGGGAGGCTCCCTGACTCCTCACACCAATTTGGGGAAAGAGAAGGACACCAAAAAAGTGGAAATAAAATTCTAAACCAGCTGGGGGGGCTCAAGAATGGTGGGCGCTGGAGAAGCACAGAGACACACAATGCCTGACCCAACGCCATCGTCGGCGGCCTGCCTTTCTGTTGCTCCCGACTCACCCGAGTTTATGTTGTGTGTGGCGTGACGGTCACCTTCATGTGATGGCTGGCCAATTAGCGTTGCATAGCAACAGACACATAGGAGGGGCCAAGGGTAAGTAGCTGACAAATCAAAAGAGCTTTGGGTGGAGTCCCAAATGGTGATAAGAGATGGGAAGGGTAGAAAAAAAAGAAAAGGCTATGGGTGGAGCAACAGGCACAGGTGGGAGGGGCCAAGAATGAAATAAGCAAAAGGCAAGGCTAAGGGTGGAGCCACAATCACAGGTGGGAGGAGCTAAAGATAATACAGTGTTTTGAGTTGTGAGGTGTTGATGTCACTCAATTCCCAAAAGTCATACATCTGGAATTAATGGAAAATCTCAAATAAAAACCCGTTTTAAAACAGCAGTTGAGAGTTATAAATATACAAGTAATACTGCACTTTGGAACACACCTCAGACAGATAGATAAGAGATGAAAGGCACTACATAATCGGCCAATGTGAAAGGCACTATATAACAATAGACAGACAATACTTTATTTGTCCCCAAGGGGAAATTAAAACTTTAGAGAAGCTCAAAAAAAATTCTAAATATTCTAAGCAAACCACAATCCCCCAAACTTGTGGCTTGGTTACTAAGAGAGCTGCCACCATCTGATGCCAGACTACTGCAGGTGACAGTGACAGGAGGTGACAGCGGCCCACTTACTCCACAGGCGGACACTGAAAGGCCAGAAGAGCAGACGTTTGCTAGAAGTTTCTTCCCCAGCACTGGCTGACCGAGTGAATCTTTTCTGTTGCCGAGTCAGCCAGGGTGATGTCACTTACCTAC
>JANRMT010062837.1:103705970-103789874 GCA_026402145.1 Polypterus bichir lapradei
ATGAAATAAGCAAAAGGCAAGGCTAAGGGTGGAGCCACAATCACAGGCGGGAGGAGCTAAAGATAATACAGTGTCCATCTAAGAATGGATTGGGTCGAGGCAGACAGGACATCTTAACATCATTAACATTATAAAGAGAAAAGAGTGAGAGCTTCTGCAACACACACACACCAAAATGGAGCCTTCCTCAGAAGCCCAACACCACCAAACCAAAAGTCAAGGGGTCCCCAAGATTAGAATTTTCAGACACGTTTTTTGTTGTTTTTAATAAGCCCCCCCGACTCGGACCAACATCAGACTGTCTGAGAGCGCAAAATGACATCAGCATGTGACAAGATGTGACAAGAGCAGAAACAGAAGAGGACCCCCAGAGACACCACGTTGGTACATTTAACACTTGGATATTTTATTTTCGGTAAATCAGCCATGTACACATTGCAGCTGCTATGCATCGTTAGTGTTTAATGTTCATTAATTAATGATTTTTTTTTGTTAGCTAATACATGCCCTCATAGATATACGGTATATAGATAGTCGTTATCACCATGGGAACAAGATGCTGATTCATCAACTTAAAAGTTTACTTCTCTCACAGTTCTGAAATTTCTTGATTACACAAAAAGAAAAAAGTAAAGTGAAAAACCATAATGTCATTACATCGATATATTCTGCACCGCAAAGAACACCACGGAAACTCCCCTCCAACCTGCTCAAAGACAAAATCGTGTGGTCGCTGTCATCTCGTGCAAGTCCTTACTAGCGGCTGTGGCGACTTGCGAAAAGGCCGTGAAGATGGCAGGATGTCCCACTCTTGGCGGCTACAAGATTAAATACGAAGCGTTTCTCCTCGTCTCGCGTGTGCGCACCGAGGGAGATGCGGGAAGTCGTCACCGGCGCCGAGCCCAACTGCTTAGGCTGCGACTGGCGAAGCGCCGTGTGCCCCACTGTGATCTGTCTTTTGAACAAAGTGTGAAAATGCTGCAGCAGGTCTCGGAAAGGTGGATATTAATAATAAAAAACAAAAAGTGCAAAAAAGAAGACAATATGTGAAAGTACAAAGTCCCCAAAAAGGCCGAGTGGAAACTCCAAAGAAGCCCACTCAGTGCCACTAGGGAACACCAAGCCATTATGTGCTAACGACAGCCTGGCACGCCACATGCAGGAATGAAAGAAAACGAGTAGCGAAACGAACGCCACCCACCCCTCTGAATTCCCGTCTTTGGCTCAGGCGCCACTAGTGTGAACGGGCCACGCCGTGCCACCTCACCCTCACCCATACAGGTGACGACAGACGCAGAAGGATTTGGAAGAAGCCACGGCAGCTGAGATGCCACCCTGTGCTCTTTTGCCCTCCCTCCCCATTCTAAAGCATGGATACCAGCCTGTGGGCACGTCCGGGACGTCGGCCGCGGTGACGATGACGTGACTTTCGCTCTCTTGGGTTCACGGACTTCATTGGTTTTGTTTTCTGTCACTTTACTTTGACCCCTTGAGACAAACTCATCAAGTGCTCTGTGAAAGGCCAGAAGAGATCGTCCATTCTGGTGATAGCCGTTGGTTTTGATTCGCCATCCCTTGAGGGACGAGGATGATCCAGTGAGCAGTGACGCTTAGTGGAATTACGATAGGCAGTGTACTTTAGCAGGTCCAAGCGTTCGAGCTGTATATACATTTGAAAGAGTCGCAGTTTCTCGCTCCTTCTCTCTCCATTTTGACAGTCCAGACGTGTTGCGAAGAGGTCTGTGGACGAAGCCGACTGTGCGGTAACCGTCATCCATCGGGCAAACGATAGCAGATGATCTTCCTGGTGACGTCACCCAACTAAAACTGACACTTTCTTTGGTCGCAAAATTTGCCAAATGGTTTGAACAAAACAAAAAAAAAGTTGTGGAGAAAAAAAAAGGAAACAAAGTGCAGTTTCTTTCAGGGGCCACGTGAAGGCGCTGGAGACTCTGAATGCCAAATCGATACGCTTATGAGAAACTAAAACAAAAGACGCTGGCCTGCCTTTACTTGGCTTCGTGTTGCTGCTGCTTGTCCGTGCAGAAGCGGCTGAGGAGCTGTTGCAGGTCGTGCTGAAGGTCGTCTTTCTGCCAGGCCTCAGGAACGTCCTCGAGCCGCTCCAGGTGCACATGCTTTCCTTCTGCGTCCTTCACCACAGTCCTCTTCCGGGTGTTGACTTTACACAGCTTTGTCCTGCAATGCAGAAGGGTACAAAAGTGTCAGTGATCTGGATGGCAAGGGAAAGTCTGTGCCCGCTATGAGCAACACAGAGCAGCTTAAAACACGAGGAGGAGGAGAGGAGACAACAGCAGGTGGAGAAGAAACCTTCCTAAACATACGGCCATTCAGGTGTTCCACGGTTAACTGTTGCTTCAGATCCACACACAGCCATGCAATCTCCATTGACAAACACCGAGTCGCACTGAAGAGCTCAGGGACTTTAAACGTTGCCAGCTTTGCTACTCGTATGCACTACTAGACCTGCCCGGGTCAACCCTAAGTGCTATTATTGTGAAGTGGAAACATAAAATGGTAGGCCACACAAAGTCACAGAGCTGCGTAAAGTGGCCCGTCATCCATCATCCTCCACTATTCTATTTCTACTTCCAGCATCCTGCCGTGGCACGTGTGTTACAATGCCAAGTTGTTATTCCTACCCTAGGGTACTATGGGATCCCGAGGCGTTCCCAGGCCATCTGTGAGATATAATCCTCCCAAGCTGGTTGTGCCCATAAAACCTCCACAGGTAGGCATCCATATCAGATGCCCAAACCACGTCAAGTGGCTCCTCTCGATGTGGAGGGTCAGTGGCTCTACTCAGATGTCACCGCTTCTCATTCAGATCTCTAATGGAGAGCCTAGCCACTCATTTCAACATCTCGTACCCGTGATCGTCTCCTGCATTACCCAAAGCTCATGACCACGGGTGAGGGTAGAGATGGAGATCGACTGGTAAAACTGACAGCTTGATCTTCTGACTCGGCTCCTTGTTCCCCAAGGGAACTTAAGAGTCACCGGGTTGTGAACTCCAGCACACATTGGGACGGTTTGTGACCGAGTGTGAAGAGGCAGGTACCTCCAAATCTGAGGTCACGGTCCTCCCTGAGTGAGAGGAGAGTTACTGCCTCAAGTGGAGGAGTATGTCGGGGTCTTGTTCACGGGTGAGGGAAAACAATCTACGTAATTTACCATTGTGCGTGTTTCTATACCTCCTATTCTCTCTGTGAAATATACAGACTGTCCTGTCCGCACCATCCCAGCCATCCTCTTTCTTCTCTTTGTGAGTGTCAGGACACTTTGCTGAAACGTTGAGGCGCCTGTGGCCATGTTGTTTCTTTTGAATGCGAGATTCTATACTGCAAAATGTCAATGTGTAGCAGTGCTCCCGTGGGAAGAACTCCATTTCCCAGCAGCCCAAGGGGGAGTACCCACGTAAGATGACTGCAATGGAAGTAGGGGCTGCTGGGGAGGGAAGAGGCCAGCGGGAAAGTTGAAAAGGGGGGCCTGACGGAGCAACAAGAGATCAGAGTTTTTGTCTGCCCTGTCCGTGTCATCTGGAACGTTAGTTGTTCCCCGGGATCGTTTCCCGTTAGGATGAATGGACTGTCTCTCTCGTGCCTGCCAGTCATGTGTCTAGTGGTGGACTCATCGTCGTGCGTCTTCAAAAGGAGCGAGCGCTCCAGCAAATCTCGCCCCTCAGGACTACCGGTGGGACCGTTTCACTCATTTACTACGGAAGCTGTTCCTGGGATTGTCATCTTCACACCAAACCATTTCATCCACTTTTGCTGTATTGGACTGTAGAAGGACGTTGTCGTGACAGTTTATTGTTACGCTACAACTGTATCGCCGTAGGGGAAAGGTGAGGTTTGTCCGATTGTTGGTTTGTATCGGCTTTTCATTTAATAGATTAGATACTCATTCGTTGGTTTCGTGTCTCTGCTTGTGAGTGTGTGCAGGTCGGGCCAACGCTGGGTGTGTTCCTGGAATCTCCACCAAAAAATAAATAAATCGCCATCTTTATCGACGGTGTGAATCGTGGCGGCACCAGACCACTACAGATGGATCAAACTGTCCACTGGGACCACATACAACGTATAGTCTGACCAAACACTCGTACAGTTTGAGCACACACACCGCTAGTGTGAGCACGCGCTTGACCACGATTTCTAAAAATGGCACAAGGACGCATGGATTTAATCTTCATATTAGAGCACAGGGACATGTACTTGTGCTGCCGAATTCCCAGGTGGATTACAACTCCAGGACTGTGGCTGCGGTCCCCTGATGTTTATTTTCGCCCACAGGGGCTTCTGCTTATCCATCGTCCACTGTCACCTGGTCATATTACAAGTTTAATGGTAACAGATTTATATTATCATAATTTTACAATAATCAGATTAACATTTGCTGCTTTACTGTGTGTTCAGTCTAATTTGTATGTAAGTAATGTACTGTTCAGTTATTTTTGCTTTCTAGCTCAACACTTGTGAAGTCCTCGGAGGCTGGACTCCATAAAGAGTGTAAACCAAATACATTTAATTATGAGATTTGGGGTTGGCTACACAGAATATGAATTCTAACCTGGCACCTGTCTTCCTACCAGTGATGGTCCTGTCCTGCTCCATTTCAAACAGACGACAATCAGGTGAGGCCTTTGGCCTCCTTTTATTCACTCTTGCTGAACGGAGTCCCTGGCAGCGGCTTCCTTAAGTCCACAACACATTACGGCCATCATGAACCTGTGCCAATTCACTTCTGTTTTTAATGAATAATCCACCTGACCTTCCTTCCCCATTTTCTGAGCTTTGATGTTCTTTACTGCTATAAAATAAACTGGTAAAGATGGCTAACTCTCTCTCCCTGTGCACCCATTGCTCTTCTCTTTCATGCTTCATAAACTTGAATGTCCTTAGACTTTCATCACGTTTTAATGAAGTGTTTCTCACGGCCCAACTTGGCACTCCGTTTACTGATCCATCCTATTCATCCGTTGTGTGAATTTCCCCTTGGGATTAATAAAGTATCTATCTATCTATCTATCTATCTATCTATCTATCTATCTATCTATCTATCTATCTATCTATCTATCCTGTGTCGGTGGTGCAAGCTGGTGCTGGTAGCGTAATGGCATTTAAATGCTGCTCAGTTGGTCCTAAATTATTGTTGCTGACCAACCATTCATGACCATATTCTAGTAAACTCATCCGTTTTCTCAATTTCCACGCATGATGTAAAGCAAACGTTTATAAGACATCTGGTGTAGATGGAGCATCAGGGTGTGTTCTGAAAACCCGAAGCGATCAAACAGCACGCGTCTTCAGTGAGATCTTATTGAGAGAATCTGTGCTCCCTGCCCGTTCTAGAAGGACTGCAGTTATCTGTGTCTACAAAAACAAAAGACGACTAACTGAATGACAATAAACCGGTAGGCACTCGCGCCAACCCAATGGAAGTGTTTTGCGAGAATAGTGTTGGGACAAATCAAACAGAACACTCCAGAGAGTGCCAAGTCACCTCCAGTGTGCAGCCATTTAACACTGTTGGACCAGCGCCATCCTCTGTAACGTGTGGATTTGTAAGTCATTTGTGTTTCTTTCATTGATGTTTTGGATATTGTTTGTTGGTCACTATTGGGTCCTTTTCTATCAGAAACTGTGGAATGTCCTTTCATACAAAAACATGACATTAACATTTTTTTCTCAATATCACTACCAACTAAACGGGGCAAGCAAGACATAAGAAAAATATAATTTTTGGGTGGAATATTCCTTTAATGTCAGCAAACCCAAGTTGCTGGTCAAAGAATTCTGAGAGCAGACCACTTCTGCGGAGAGGGTGACTGGCTTTAGATTTGATAGAGTGACCGTGACTGATGAAATGAAGTGGGATCAAAACATGTCTCCCTTTGTTAAGAACAGCAGAGTAATCTAAACAAGAACAGGCCACTCCGTCTAACAAAACTCGCCTTTCCTGTCCACTTAATTCTTGTAAAATAACATTAAGTCGAGCTTTGAAGTTCCCTAAAGTTCTACTGTCTAGAACACTACTTGGTCACTTCTTCTGTGTGTCTATGGCTGTGTGTGTGAAGAAAAAAGTCCTAAACACTTCAATCATGTCTTCTCATAATCTCTGAAAAGGCTCAGCTCTTTTAATCTTCCCTCCTAACTCATCCCCTGTTGCCCTGAATCAGACCAGTCGCTCTTCTCTGGACCTTCTCTTGTGCTGTTATGTCCCTTTTTGTAGCCTGGACACCCAAACTGCACACAGGACTCCAGATGAGGCTTCACCAGTGTGTTATAAAGACATGAGCAGAACCTCCTGTGACTTGTACTCCACACGTCAAGGCGCTATATAACTTGTCATTCTGTTAGCCTTCTTAATGGCTTCTCAACACTGCCTGGCAGTTGACAGAGTCCTAAATCCTTGTGTATTCAATCCTCACATTTTTGTTTTCTACGTGTAATTCTTTAGTCCTTCTGTAACGATTCAACAGATTCGAGACTTCTCTGCCAATCCACTTAGCTTGAAATCATCTGCAAACTTAACCATCTTGTTATTTATATTCCTCTCTAAATCATTTATATACGAGGGACATTCAAAAAGTTTCCGCCATTTCATATTTTTGTTTGAAACAGTGAAGGTAGGAGGAGTAGTAATTGGTCGTGTCAGCGAGTGTCATATGACTGGGAAAACTACATAGCAAAGGAAGGCGACTATGTAGAAAAGTGATGTCATTTGTTTTTGAAATTCTTAATAAATACAATTTAAAAAAAGTGCGGAAACTTGTTGAACGTCACTCGTATATTAAAAATAGCAGTGGGCCCCAGCACTGACCCCTGCTGGACACCACTCTTAACATCGCCCAAGCCTCACCTACACCTCTACTTTCTCAGACATTTGCAGACAACTTGTTTGTCTCCATCTCTTCTCACGAGCTTCTACTGGTGCACAGTGGGGTCCATCCCCATTGGCTGAATGCATACTGGTACGGCTCAAGAACATAAAGCACCGCAGAGGATGGGGAAGGCGGCACAGAATTTGCCTGACACCCGACTGCCTTCTGTTCAGGACCCACACAACACTTGCCGATGTAGAAAGGCATAGAGAATATTAAAGACTCGGCCATCCTGCACAATTTCTTTCCTCACTCGCCCATTCTGGACCAGTAGATTCACGGACAGTTTCTATCCACAGATAAAGTGTAAGGTTACTGGACAAGTAGTCATAACAGCAATGCTGTAAATACAATACAACTTATTTTTGTATTCCCTAAAATCACACAAGAAGTGCCGCAATGGGCTTTAACAGGCCCTGCCTCTTGACAGACCCCCAGCCTAGACTCTCTAAGAAGACAAGGAACAACTCCCAAAAAAAAAAAACCTTGTAGAAAAAAAAAATGGAAGAAACCTCAAGAAGGGCAATTCAAAGAGAGACCCCTTTCCAGGTAGGTTGGGCGTGCAGTGGGTGTCAAAAAGAAAAAGGGGGGGGGGGGGGCAATACAATACAATACAATACACAGAACAAATCCTCAATACAGTATAAAAATAAATATTTTAGAAGTACGGAGCAGAATTTAACTGTAGATGATATCCCATAATATGATTTGGATTTGTTCAGAGTCCTGGAGACCTCCCCCATCAAGCTGCCTCCCCCTATTGGCCATTCCACATCTGAAATAGCGCTAATCCGAAGAAAGGACCCCTCTACCCCACGATTCCTGCAATCCTCCATCAGAGATGACTTTACCTTAGGCAGGCAAAACAACTTGGCAGGTGGGCCGTGGACATCAAGTGCCACATCTGAGTACCAAGAAGAGAATGTTCATACAATATACAGTATACATTTTTCATTGGTATTATATTACTGTCACTATTTTGAGAAGACATGCAAGTAAGAAGTTTACTGAACTGAGCACACAGGACAAGAAAATTGAACTTGTAAGGGATAACACGCCATCTCATAAAGCATGCATCATCTCAGGCTGGTTGCATGAATAGCCTGCACTGATCCCATTTGGGATGGAGTAGAATAGGTGGGTTCACAGTTGAAGAATCGGCAAGCAATGTGTGATGTTATTGAGTCAGTAGAGGATTGGGAGACAGAAGGGGGTCCTACAGGGTACTGATCTAATAAAGTGGTCAATGTGTGTGATAAGTGTCAGAAACATGGTTGCAGGAGATTTCTATGGATATATTTATTTAATTAGATGATTTATAGCTGATAACTGAAATAAATAACTGTGCTTTATGTATCTCCAGCAGAAAGGCCAATACTAAAATAAGCTGATAAATCTTGCTAAAACAGCCTCTCTCCGTCTCTCTTGTTCTTTCACTTGCTTGCTGTCTACTCTGGAATTACACAGGAGATAGATGTGCTACACTTATTTTCATTTTGTTAGAGAAAAACACGGCAGCCTTTTAGTGAATGAATGTCTACTTTTAAGAGCAGCAGTGGTAAAGAGTCCTCAGGCAGACCAGACCTCCAGGGCACAGAATGACTCATCCATTGTTACTCACGTCATGGTGCTCGGCTCGTCACTGGCACAACACAAGAAGTGCAGGGTTAGTGGAAGCTGTGCACGTGTGTGGGCTCAAACTGCTGTTCAAATGTTATTAGGATAGCTTACTAAAATGCACAGAACAAATATAAAAATTTGTGCAGAAGAGTCCTTTGACAGCTAAAATCCTGGTCTGTCCTCGAAGTCCAATTGCTTCCATTCTTATTTGTTTTGTCAAACACCTTGTGATGGCCGATCAATTGGCCGAGTGACTTCATATTCTCAAGCCACACCATGCAGGGCTGATGTAGCAGCAGCAGTTGTTAGAAGGCCGATTAGCACATTCTAACCAGCGGCAGGCTATGGAGAATTATTAAACTGTTAACATGCCAGGCCAAACCTTTTGATCACTGATCCATCGTCCTTTACAATTTCCTGTTCAACTAAGTTCGGTAGTTGGACTTTCGACGAGCCCCCAGCATAGGTCAGGGCCTGAACATAACAAGAAAAGGACATTTTTTTTAAATTCATTACCTCTTTACAGCTGCTTACAAGAAGACAGAGAAACCGATCATCCCAAGCCAACACGTTTTCAAAGATTCTGGTTTGTTACACATTACTGGTTTTATGGACAAATGGGTCTGTCATTTGATAATAATGGGTGAATTTCAAACCAACACGAGACTGTCAAAGGTTGTATAATTTGGATTACAATTTTTAGTTGGTTTTGATCTTTATGAACATCTACAGTGGGTATAGAAAAGAATCCCCCCTTCGAAATATTCCTTTTTTTTTTGCTTTACAGCCTTAAATGTAAACACACAATCCAATATTTCTTCCCAGCTTTACTTACTCAATGCAACCTCTAACATCCAATTTAAAGATGTCACAGTTACAGTTCAGAAGAATTATAAAAAAATCAAAAACAAGAAATCCTGAGATTAATAAAGGACAATGTCAATGTCATTTTGTTGACCACCTTTTGCTTTAATGACAGCCTTGAGTCTGTTGATTCTTCTCTATTAGCTTTGCACATCTAGACTGAGCCGACTCAATATCGGCCCCCTCTTCTTTACAGTTTAACTGTTCAAGTTCGGTCACATTGGATGGTGAGTGTTGGTGGTCTGCTATCATCAAGTCTTTCCACAGATTTTCAGTGTGATTTAGGTCTGGGCTCTGACTGGCCACACCAGGACATTCACTTTCTTCTCCTTCAGCCACCGTGTGGTCAATTTTGCTGTGTGCTTCGGGTCGTTGTCGTGTTGAAAGGTGAACATTCTGCCCATCTTCAACTTTCTGGCAGAGGGTAGCAGGTTTTCCTCCAGAATTTGACAATATTTTGCCCCATCCATTTTTCCTTCTACCCAAACGAGAGCCCCAGGCCCCCCACAACAGGATGATGCCCCCTCCATGCTTTACTGATGGTATGATATGTTGTGGATGGTGAGCTGCATTGGTGTACTGTTTGGTGTTAGGGCCAAATAGTTTGATTTTGGTCTCATCTGACGAGAAGACCTTTTTCCACTTGGCATCAGAATCTTCAAGGAGCATTCTGGGAAAGCTCAAATGAGCCTTCATGTGGTCTTTCTTGAGAAGTGGCTTTTTCCTTGTGACCCTCCCGAACAAGCCACAATGGTGGAGCGCTTGTGAAATTGTTGTCACCTGCACACTATTAATGACCACTCTTTGCCATCAAATCCTGTAACTCCTTCAAAGTGGCCATTGGCCTCTCTTACCAGTTTCCTCCTTGCTCTTCCATCCAGTTTGGAGGATCCTAGTAGTACCAAACACTTGCCACTTCTTTATTATGGACTTTACTGCACTCCTTGGGATTGATAAAGCCTTTGAGATTTTCTTGTCTCCACCTCCTGCCTATTGTGTGTCCACAACTCTATCCCTGAGATCTTTTGAAAGCGGCCTGTCACCCACAGTCAGTTGTTTGCTGTCAGTTGTACTACCAAGCAAGGGAGTGAATGGACCAGGAACAGCTTCACTAATCACACTCATTACAGCTGATCACAGCCAGTAACCGCAATGGGAATGGTGGGCACTGACACCTGAGTGAGTTTAGGTGGATAGTGTGATCCTTTATTAATCTCAGGATTTCTTGTTTTTGATTTGTTTTAATTCTTCTGAACTGTAGCTGTGATATCTTTCTCCTGGATGTTAGAGATTGCATTGAGTAAGTAAAGCTGGAAAAAATATTGGATTGTGTGTTTACATTTAAGGGTGTAAAGCAATAAAAAGGAATATTTCAAAGGGGGGGGATTCTTTTTTATACCCACTGTATAATTAATATAGTATAATTCTGCGTAATAAAAGAGACACTACAGTTTTATGGCCAGGCCGTCTCTCATAATGGTGATTTCTGATTTGTGAAACATATTGATGTTTTACCTCCAGCTCCAAGGACCATTTGAACTGCATGAAAGTATGCCAGGAAAAAGGAGAGTCCAAGAACAATACCAGGAGGAGGAGGAGGAGGAGGACAAGTAGGGTTTGGATCTGCAGTAATAACAGGCAAGGAGAATCAAAGTCCAGGGTGGTATTGGTAGGTTTGTAGAGGAGAAGTCTACAAGTTTTATAATGGAAGTTATTACTGGAAGACACTGAGCAACCTTTGGGTTGAGAACAGCAAGAGTGTCCTTCAGAAGATCATCCATCATGTGTAGCTGCGCCACACCAAAATCCCATCAGTTCTTTAGGAAGAACCGTTGGGGTAAACCTTTTGGTTTTTATGTTGTAAGGAAGCCACTTGTGTTTATTAAAGGACATCTTCAGTGACTCTGCATTTATTCTTCATATAGAAAGTTTACCGTAAATTATCAGTAGATGTTTGTTGTCCACTGTAACTAAACTGTGAACGTGACCATTTGTTGCTGTTTAGGCTCAAGCTTTGGCTGCAGTCAGGAGTTATTTGAGCTTTATGATGTTGTGCACTTCACTTATCATTGCATTCCATTTCTGAAGTCCTTGGTCTCGCTTATTCCTCATCTACTGATGTTGTGAGAGATCAAGAATAACCTAAAGAGACCTGTGCAGAGATCTGTGGCGTCCCCCATAGTTGATTTTTTTAGGTTGGCTCCAGGTTTACCTTGTAATGATTACAAATTCATGCCTGTGGTATAGTGGGTCCACAGCTCGTTGAGTAAAGGCCATTTTAAATAAATAATCACCGCACCCGAAGCGGCTTTGTGAGGGGGGCGTTGTTGTGGCGAGCCGCGGGACGCTCAGGGTTGTGGGTGTTTCTCATTGAGTGCACAGGTGAGGAACTGCCCACATCCGTGATTGCTCCCGTGGCTAATGCTACAGCTGTGATGGCCCCTCTTCATTTAAAAGAAGCGCGAGTCGGTTTTGGGGGGGATTAGAAAAAGAACGAGAGAGGAAAAAGAATGAAGGAGAAGGAAAAGAACGGAGGTTAGAGGGAAGCAGGCGAGCAAGTCGGTGCAGGAGGAAGCAGGCGAGCGAACGCTCGCAGGCAGCTGAAGGCAGCCTGGGTGTTTGGCCAACATCCGGGAGAAGTGGTTGTGGTCGCCCCCGCAGAAGATTGTTTTGTAGGGCGGGAGTGACTGGGAAGGTGCAGGACTCTCCGCGGGAGTTAGCGGGAGTCGGGACTTGGGACGAAATGTCCCTAATGTGAGAGCCTTGGCCGTTAAGGGATTCCCAAGTCGCTGTCCGGAGGAGCCGACCGGAGCCAAGGATCGGTGAGGCAACTGACAGCAGTAGCAGTAGTAGATGCAGGAAGAAGGTCAGCTGCAGAGTGAGCGTCTCCCTTGTTGCCGGGCCCTGATGGGTGAAGCAAGAGGGACGCTAGTTTAAATTGAAGGCACCGGACTTCTTGTTGTTTTAAAGACTGCTTCCCGTAGGAACATTTTAACCTCTGGTTTTAAGGATTGTTTTTTTTCTATTTATTGTTTTAACCTCCACGTTTTCTTTTAATGGATTATTTATTGAAGAACTTGGAATCACTGCACTATTTATTTGAACACCTGTTTTGTTGACTGTTTTAAATAAAAGCACTGTTGCACTTTTTCTTTACCATCCCCTTGCTCGAATTATTTGCCTCCACTGACTAGCTCACCGGTAACATTACCGACGGTGTTTGGGTTGAAGGTCTCCCGAATAGCAATGGGAGTGTGGAGCCAGAACCCGCATCGTCACAATGCCCACTACTGCTGTGTCAGTTTCTTGAGTAGTGCAGGTTGACAAATGCTACAGTGTCAAATTGAATATATGACATCACCAGTGACAAGTGTAACCCCGTCCAAAGAAACATTTTGACCTTGAGTTAACATGAGGTATTAGAATGGATGGCGGTACACCGTCACTGTCACTGTCACATCACCAGCACCCTTTCTACAGGTAGCCAGTGCAGTAGCATTGCACAAAGGGAGTTTAAAGGTCATCATTTCTGTCTCATATCTCTTTGGTCCCTCAAGGGTTTCCTCCCACAAATCTATAGAAGCACCACAGGGTTGACTGGACACTCTACATTTTGCCAGTGTGCGTGAATATGTCCTGCAGTAGACAGTTATCAGAGATGGCTGCCATCTTGTACCTAGTGCTGCTTGGATTGGCCCTGTCTTGTAAAACTGGAATTGTGACAGCAAACAGATTGGTAGAATGATGGATGAGAAGCAAAACACTAAAGCATTAGCTTTAACTATCCAATTACATTTCAGTTTCAGTGAGAAATCACGTTACCAAACATCTGCAAGTATCTACTGTAGTCTCAGCAAGCTCTTCCACCGTACCTGCTCAAAGTCCTCTTTGGCTGACGGAAGATCAGTAGATAGCGTAGTGTCTCCAAGGAGCTTCTCCATCCTCTCTCCGTGCATCACTGTTGTTTTTATGACTTTGCTAACCTTGCGACCGTGAACGGGTTCCATCTGAAACTCTGAAGAGCCACTTGCAATGGCATGGGGTTCTGAAAATGTCACCTGCACAAATTAGAAAGGATATTGAAGTAGAGCTTTAAACAGGGAATAATGCAGAGTGGCCATAACAGCAGTGACATGAGGCAGAAACACAATTTGTTGTTACTTTTTTTTGCTGCAATTAAATTTCAACAATCACTTTAGAAACACTGATGTTTATTTACAAATTCCGGAGCACATCACCTCGGTTTGGTCACTGTCACTCTTCAAAACGGTTCTTTTTACAACTTTGGAATACGTGTCGCCTTCCTCAATGCTGACTGGCTCTTGATCGGGTCCCTGCATTAAGACTTCTTCTTTTTCCGTACCATCTGGTGAAACGTAACGCCTAATTATTTTCCTGGTGACCTAGGTGGAAGAATCAGAGACACAAGTAAAACTGTGATGGGATGTACAATACAAGGCCTCCTCGGTCTACATGTTGTTATAATCAGTGTACGACGTTACAGCTTCTGAAGGTTTTCCTTTAGAGTAATCTGTGGACACACATTCCATCAGACACATTTTCATTGCTGTGTTACAGGGAGCTGGGGCCTACCCTGGCAGACGCATGCCAACCCATCATGAAATGTCAGTTAAGGTGGAGCATACTCACTCATAATGGTGACATTCTGTAATCAATAATCCGCACATTGGAAAAAGTTCTTGGAAAAAGAACACATGTAACAAACCAGATATAAAATCTTTTTAACATCTTTACTATCCAGTGAATAATATACATAATAGTAATAATAATAAGACATTTTATTTATATAGCACCTTTCCCATGCTCACAGCACTTAGACCTTACGCATCTCTACATTTCTTCAAACGTCTCTTGGCATTTCCTTCTGATAGGCTCACATCAACAGAGGTTTCCATGAGAAGACAGGACACTGACCAGCAATCAGTCTTTTGAGTCTCATGTCCAATTTCAACTCATCACCCTGAACACCAGAATATCAGCTGATGGGCGCTGCCAAGACCTCGTTGGCTGTGTCAGTAAGTTGAAGCCCACTTTTGTATGTTGTGGTTGGTACCCAATGAGGCAGAACCACCTGGACGTCCCCACTCCTGATACGTCCCCATGGCTATTTAAGTTGGCTCAGGAGCCGTAGGTCATTGCTTTTATTGTATTTTTAAGTACAGGCAGTCCCGAGACAGGGACTGTAGGTTTGTACTTAAGTTGACTTTGTATGTAAGTCGGAACGGGTACATTATTTTAATAAATGCTATTGTTGACCGACTGCAACCAAGTGCTCTGCCAATCATTGATGGAGTGTCACCTCTCTGACCTTTTTATTATTTCTACTTTATTTTCAATGGTGATGGTTTTTCTCTTCTTTACTGTCTCACCAGCACTTGCATCAGATTTGTGTTTCAAAGACATTCTTGAAGGGTGAAGACAAAAAGGTTAAGATGAGCTCTTCTGCACAGCACTGTACATGTTATCACAGCAGGAAGGCACCCGTCGTCAACACGTCTGGTGTACTGACAAGAGACAACTTCCTGCTATGTGCGTAACAGTACAAGCAGGCTTGCTATTGAGAATGAATGGGGGGCAGCGAGGGGGGGGGTTCATCACTTGCCCACCACACAGTCACCTCCACTACAGTATGCTGCCTGCAGCGTCCGCCCACTGAGAACGAACACGGTGCTGCCAAAGGCGGGCAGTGAATCGCCCACCACCGCCCCCATTCAACACGCAGCCATCCGAGGCACATTACAATGCTACCCCCCGCTGCCCTGTTCACCCTCAATGGCTTCCGTTCAGCCACAACCGGGTCACCGCTTGCAGCATTACCAGCCGCCCACAGAGAACGAACGGGGCAGCCGTGTGTAATGGGCGGGCGGCGAAGTGCCCCCCTCCGCTCCATCCAGCCTGTGTCCAGTCAGGAGCAGTAGCTGTGGTGGCATAGTGGGCGGGCAGCGATCCGCCCCATCAAGCCTCCGTCCTGCACACACCGCATGCCGCCACCCGAGGGACACTACACTGTGCGAGCAGCGAAATCGACCCCCTCCAGCCTCTGCTTGCAGCGTCTGCAGGCCGAAGATGACGGAGCAGCAGTTACTGAGGCGCATGCGTCGCAGCTGCGGCCCCGTTCGTAACCTGGGGACTACCTGTACTGTTTTCAGTTTGGATTTTCTGGTTTTTATTTATTATTTCTTGTCATTTGTAGGATTGGTTTGCTGCAACTTGTCTCCTTCAGATCCGTTCCTTTGCCTCTTTTGCTGGTTATCCTTCCCCTTGTGGGGTTTTATAATAGATCTGTGAACATTTCAAATTGTTTTGCCAGCTTCCCATTTCTGAGGCCTGCCTGCTGGCTGAAGGCAGCAGGTCATATTTGCAGACTGACTGAGTTATGGTGAGCTTCCTCTAAGACAGATTAGTGAAGATCCAGGCCTGCTTTTCGGCTTATTTTTGGAGGCCTCACACCCAGTTATACCTCTCTGAAAATTCCGTGTCATGATAGTGTTAATCAAACGGTATATAAAGTAAAAATAATTTGTAATTGAACTCTTTAAGGGCTGAATATTTTTTCCAAAAAACAGCTTCTGAAAAGCAATGGTTTCACACAGAAATCAACGTAAAACGTCTGTTGCTGCATGCTGTGGCTGCCAGTTTGCCAAGAATGTGCGACAGGCTTGCTGCCAGGCTGTCTTCGTATGGCTGGGACACGGTCGCAGTGCATTACAATCTGTTTTCTACCTCTTATCATTGTTAAGTGGCAGTCTTCCCTGGTGAACATTGTCAGTACAACGATTAGCTGGGGACCAATCAGCTGAAGCTGGAACCTCACATTCGTTTTCAATCGCTTGTATCAAAATCAGAGTCCGATAAGTCATAGTCCAGTTCAGAGAAAATAGGCAAAATGTCGTCCACGGGGTATTTTGTTTTACGCATTCGCTTTGATCTCTCGCCAGAAGTCAGTCCCATTTTTGCCGTTGTTTGCGCCTTGCTACTCATGTCAGCACAGGAAATCTCAGACAAACCAACGAATCAAACATTCCTTCAGGCCACGAGAGTCCAACTAAAACATAACAGTTGGTTTTGTCACAGTTTACAGTTGATTACCGTCGTCAACTCCTCCTTTTGACAAAAGTCGGCATCAGCCCTGAAAGAGTTAATAAATGTTTCCCTTTACGCATTGCTTGATAATCCTTAAGCAGATCTGAAAACGGACAGAACCAAATAAAAATGAAGGCATACTAGGCCGAGAGTCGCCATTCATGTACAGTACCTTCTTTACGACAATGTGGCCGTGCTCATCTGTGTACTGCTCCTCTGTGACGGATTCAGGAGGAATGTCTGGCATCTCGTCTCCCTGCAAGGGAAAGGCAGGAATAAAAATCTGCTGAGTTCAGGACAATAAGATGGGGGGCACAGAAAGTTAAAGGTACAGAGTCAAGTCCAATGAGAAGCACCATACCACCAAAAAGCCAAACTCACAGGCCTTCTCATCCAGTTTCAACCCCACTGTCCTTTGACCCTCTAAGGTAATGTGTACCACATTTGGGAAGCTTAACTGTGTTCTATAGCTGAGGTAGTCATTTGGGACTTATTCTTATATTAATAAGTGCCAGAACAGCAGCTAAGGTCATACTACAAACAGAGCAGGGGTGGGGTTTGGGATTGCCGCCTTATCCAACAGAAAACCACAAAACAAAAAAATAACAAAACACACACACATACCAAATGAACAACATGCTGATAATAATCATGAAGAAAGAAGATGTTCTGTAGGACTCATGCTTTATTCACACAAAACGAAGGAGACCCATGATCTATAGAAGGATTAGTACAGCTACATGAGGGGTGGGAGTGACAAAAGGTGGATGGAGAGGCTGGTAAACCTGGCATGCCCTGCAGAGCAACAAGCAAAAAGCAAACCCGTCTGCAGCTGCAGCAAAGCATGCAGTTGAATACCTGGATGATAACTCTGCGCCGGATGACCCTTGTCGTTAGCACCTCCTCTTCATCTGAGCTATCCTCCAACTCCCCTAGCTCCTCCGCTATTTCCTGAGTGACAGTATGGAAGCATGGTAGGATTCAACACGCTGCTGCATTTTGTCGTTGAACAGCTTTACCAGAGTACCAAGCTGCTGGCCTCTTCCCGCTGCACATTTATTTCATTATTTTTTTTCTCCGACACCACCAGGTGGCACGTAGGAGTATAAACTGTGCTAAATAAAGAATCGTGCCTGCTGGCAGAGCTATAAAGAACATTTAATGAGAGCTTGGCTGAATGTACGCTCCATTTTCTGGATCACTGCCCACCTGCGAAGGAGCACACGCTAACAAAATGATTTCCCCACACAATTAATTAAAGAAACTGACACTGGGTACAACTTTTCATATCTTCAGTGGTCTTTCAATAAGCTCTCAGTCTTTTATGTAATACCTACGAAAAAATGTGCTCAATTGCTAAGGCCAGCAAAGTCTGCCAGCGCTCACTTCCAGTTACTACAATAGTAAGCAGTGCTGACTTTCGCTCTCTAGATGTTTCCAGACATAACCTGCGTAAATCATGGGCATGAGAAAAAGCTGAGAAAGGTAAAAGAAAAGACAACACATGAGAAGTGAACACAGATGCTCTTCATGACATACAGCAGTTTCTGCAAAAGAAGACAGCGTGACTGTGAACATTTCAGCACTCATTCCACTGAAAATCGGAAATGAGGGAGTGAGGCTGATGCGGCAGGCACAGTGAAATGATACCCAAGATGACACAGACATGGAACTGGTTTAAAGTGGGAACCCAAAACAATGTGGAGAAATGACCCTGGTCTTGGATTGAGCAGGCCAGGCCTACTAAAATATCCACCCATCTCCATGCTTGACTCATTTCATTCAGGTTCAGCTTACTGTTTCTTGCCTTGGCAGCACAGTGTTGGGTTTTTAGAACACCGCACTGGCATTTTAAAGGCTACTCAAGTGAAATATTCGAATTGTTGCAAAAATAAGGCCTGGACTTTGAGTAGCGTGCTGCTCCAAGAACTGCTTGCGAAAATAGACGAGGCGTCCTGCTGGGGTGGGAGACAAGCTTATCGGTAACAGACTCTGATACTGCAGCATACTGTGGCTCTGGTGAAGAGCACAGCCAAACGAATCAGCTCTAAGCTTATTGAAAATGTGAGTGTGATGTCAAAACTGTGTCACCTTATAAACGGGGATGTCCAACACTGGTCCTGGTGGGCCGCAGTGGCTGCAGATTTTCATTCTAATCCTTTTCCTAATCAGTGAGCAGTTTTCTCTTCACTTTCATAGCCCTGTTCTTAAGGATTCAGTCCTCTGAATTGATTTGACCCGCTAAATTGGAACGTCAAACTCCAGCCAATTTCAGTCCAACCGGTTTCTTAATGAGAAGCCGATTCTCGCTGTTAATTAAAGCTGTTATTGAATATCAGGACTTGTTGCTGCTCTCGTTCTGCCACAGCAGACACTTGATTTTCTGTTTTTTTTCTAAGACCACCGTTAAGATGTTTTAGTGACCTGAGCAGACCAACACGACTGAGACGTTCACCTTTCTTTATCGTCAGGTTAGCTGGTCGTGTGGCAGCTTGTTTTGTGTCTCATTATTGTTTGGCTGCTCATTAAGGAGAAAGAAACAACTAAGGGGTCTGAGTCACGTCAATTAAAACGAAGGCAAAACGGCTCACTAATTAATTAGAATGAAAACCTGCAGCCACTGCGGCCCACCAGGACCAGAGTTGGACACCCCTGCCTTATATAATATTCAGTACTTTTACCTCCTAATAGAACTCCATCTTCTTGTGCAGGGGTCCTCAATCACGGCCCTGGAGGGCTGCAGGTTTTTGCCCCAACCCTATTGCTTAATAAGAAGCCCTTATTGCTCAAGTAACACTCCTGCTTCACTTTAGTGGTCTCACTCATTAAGATTTTGAACCCTTGTTGCTTATTTCAGTCTTAAACAGCTGTATTCATAGTTTTTAATCGCTCCTAATCAGCAATAATATTCAAATGACAAAAGAGACCAGCATTTCTCCATTGAGCTTGTTACCGTTTACACCTCTGTGCGTATTTATCAGGCACTATTGAGTTTGATTAAATACTTGGAAGGAAAAAGTGAAGGACTGAGAATTACTCCACCATTTTAGTCTTCAAATCATTTGGATGATATCCTTAGAAAAAGGAAGAAAATCGAGGATATGAGAATGAGCTGACATAGCAGAGTTAAAGCACTAATAAACCATAAAATTAATTTATTTGCAAGAATTGTAACCGGGTTAGAACAAAAAGAAGCAGCCACTGCGGCCCTCCAGGACTGTAACTGAGGACCCCTGTTCTTGTGCTTTTGCATTACCACTGGCACCCTATAACATTGTGTTGTTTCTAGACTTAGACTTTTTAGCTTTTACATTAGTTGCATTTGTGCATGTTTTTAAACTTTGGATTTCCTATTTCAAATTTGGAATCTGGAATTTTGGTTCTAGTTTTTGAGTTCTTCAATACGTTACTCCTTAAGATTTCTTATGGCCAGGGTTTTGATGATACCTTCAGCACGACCCTCTGGCCGTTTAAAATCGTAACACTATGAACAACCACCTCCATTCCTTTATTCCACTTAACCCAATGGATTTTTGGAAATGTCAGCTACAGAAGGCTCTACTTTTTACCTTAGCAAGGCCAGATATTCAAGGACAATACGCAAACTCATGTCACATGTTTATGACCGTGGCGGCGACGTGTTTACAATGTGTGCTGGATTTTCCGGATGCATTTATTTAGCAACATTTTAGCAAAAAATGCATGTGTAGGCTGTAAGCAAACAACTGGATAACTGACACATGGAAAATGAGAAATTCCTAACACCAAAAATTGCATATGGCAAATAAAGGATTAAAAATCACTAAAACGACTGGATAACGGACATGTGGATTATGTGACAGAGTCTTCATATCATTTGCCATTGTATAGCATTGGTCAGTAGTATTTTGTATTATATGTTATACTGCTGGAGTATGTGAATTTCCCCTTGGGATTAATAAAGTATCTATCTATAATAAACTTTTTTTTTTTACTTCTAAAAGATAATCATATTAATGTTTAAGCTATCAATCACATAAAAGCAAACATTCTAGCTTGCGCAACAGCAGTGTTTCCCAACCTTTGTGGCCTATCAGGTGTGGTGATGGGGGAGATCCCCCTCCGTAAATTTAGCTTGATTGTCTAAGCAGAGGTAACCGGGGTGAGCTTAACTGTCAAGTGCTTGAACACTTGAGGGCATCCCTGTGCCATCACCAGAGCGTCAAGCGAGTGCAATCGTCAGAGCAGGGATTAGGGAGGACATCCAGGATTGGCCGCGATCCACCTGTGTTGCTGCCACTGTGAACAGAGCAGGACTGTCGAAGTGGTGCTCGCGAAGTGTCGGTTGTGGCCCACCTGTAATGCTGCCATGGCCCACAGGTTGGGAAACACTGTGCTACAGGATCTAACAGCATGAAACATTTGAAATAATACCAGTTAAAGAAAAATTGGATTGCAAAATTCCCTTGATCTACAAGAACTATCAGCATGAACAAAAATCAAAATAAAGAAACATTTGATTGCACAAAATTGTAATTTATATTGCTGATTTAAGTGGCCGTTAAAGCTGAAAATCAAAACGAATTAGTATCTGAGATAAACTTTACATGTACAGCAGGTTGACTTCACCCATTTCGAGTTTGTGTTAGTAGTCAAGCTGGCAAGCAAGGCTCCTTACCCTTTCCAGTGATTCATCATCCAGGTATCTGCTTAACTTCTCAGACTGGCCTACAGAGGACTCTATAATAGTGGGGCCACCCGGAATGGGGGATGCAGCCGTTTCCGGACTGATCTGTACGTCCTCGGGTTCCTGGATGATGGGAGCTGGTTCATGTTCTTCCACCACTGAGGACGCACTTTTGGGAGCGGACCATCTGTTACCGATGAACGACCCTCTGTCACCGGAGGTAACCCAAGAAAAATCAAAAGCAGGCCTTGTGTGATGGGGAGTGAAATCTGTAAAAGTGGGGGAGTCCTTGTCGTCAGGGCTTGGCGTTCTCAGATATGAAGGAGGTTCGTCTTGGTCGCAGGTTACCCCGACGTGAGCAGGGCTGTGCTGTTCTTGATCGTCATGGCATGGGATATTTTGGTACTGTTGGAAATATTCTCTCTGTTGTGGAGTAATCTCTTCATGATCAAGTCCATGCTCCTGAGAATCAGGAGACGACTGCTCAGACTCAGGAGACAGACTTCTGTAGTCAGAGGTTACCCACGTGTATCCTGGGGATGCATCTTTAAGATCTTGGAGGCTATCCCCCGAGCGTAATTCTTCAGGAGCAGACACACACTCTGTGTGTTCAATGTTTACATCCTCCTTTTCAGGAGAAGCTCCTTGGAAGTCAAGCACGACCTCCTTGTTTTGAGGGGCAGGTGCACTACTTACAAAATCAACCTTTCTGTCATCACTTGAATGTCCAAGGAAGTTAAGATCTTCTTTGTAGCCAAAAGTGCTAACATCTTGCATTTCAAATGGAGATTCTTGATCACTCAGAGCAAGATCTTTGTCATCAGCTTCAGGTCTCTCGTGGACAATGGAAGCCATACTGTTTTTATTATCAAGTTGCATGAGCCCAGTTTGCTCATTTTTGTCTTCTAGGGCAGTGCAAATCTTAATGTCTTCAGAGTCTTGGGAATAAAACAGATGTTCTTCTCCCTGGCTTGTTTTGTACGACTCTGCTTCACTACTATCAGCTGTTTCCCGAGTTTCAGACGTATACTCACAGATAGAATCTTTGTCTAAGTCAGAACTGTCAGGCACTTTAGTGTCAGTGGAAGGTCCGTCAGGTTCAAACGCATGATCTTTGCATTCCTGGTTTTGCTCCTCGCTGACAACCACCACGCTACTGGAGTCAGAAGGTGCTGCTTGAATGTCGGCCCCACGCTCCGTCTCATCTAATGTCAGAATCTGATGCTTCAAGCCCACCTCTTCCTTATTAAGCTCATGGTCCTGGAGATTGAAGATTGCATCAACATTTTCACATGTAAGTGTGCTGTGGGTTTGGTCTACACTAGCTTCACAGACACCTTGCCACACTTCGGTATTTTCCTTGTGGGTAGAATCGACCTCTTCATAAATCTCAACATCAGAATGATCACTTTTCTGAACACATGCAGGTACAACACTGAAGGTCTCATCCTCTCTATAATCGAGACAAGGTTCTTCGATTTTGAGCACCACTTCTTCTGTATCAGGTGTGAATTCTTCATGACTAGAATTATCTTCATAATCGATTATAGGCTTATGGAAGTCTAACACAAGTTCTCCACATGTTGTAGTGTGTGCCTGGAGGATGGAATCTGCATCTGTGGGATCTGGAATAGATTCTATGATGTCATGAGCATAATCACTCATGCTATCATCGGAGTTCATTCGCTCAAATTCAGGATCTCTTTGGCCAAAAGTAAGCTCCTTGTTATCAGTATGAAGATAGCTGTAACCTAGAATTGGCTCTTGAACTTCCACACCAGGTTTGATGTTCTCCTTACTACCATCATCGGTTGCTCTATAATCTAGACTGTATTCTTGAAGATCAACAACAACAATGGCCTTGCTCTCTGGGCTAGGTTTTTCATGATCAATGGTAGCCCCTTGGCTACATGGTGCAGACTCTTCCAGGTGAACAGCAGGATCTTCACACTCAAGTTTGGTTTCTTTGTAGATGGACTGAACCAATGTGAAGTCAGGAGTGACTTCCTGCAGGTTAAAAATTTGATTTCTGTGCTCAGAAAATGACTCTATTTGGTCAGAAGCATCCTGATGGAAACCAGGCTTAGATGTCTGCATGTCAAGCGAAGCTCCGTGGCACTCGGTGCTACTTTCACTGTGCGCACGCTCAACATGTTCAAAGTCAAGGTCAGCTTCTTGGGAATTACGCATTGTCTTAGAGTGATCAGGGGAAACCAAACTACACTCTACGGGAAATTCTTGAAAGTCGGGCTCGAGTTCTACGCAATGTGAAGAGGAATGCAAGTGTTCAGGGAAAACCAACAAATTACTTGACACGGGCTCTTTGTATTCTGGGGACGCCACTTTGTGATCGCGCTCTTTGTCAACAGAAATGAACCCACTCTGTTCTGGGTCAAGGGTTTTCAGCTCAGACAAAACAGAACTCACTTGTTCACCATGGTCTCTCATGTACTCGGCCAGAGTCATTGATTGTGTCTCCTCTTTGACCGGCGTTGAATGGGATCTCTCTCCTGCTCCTTGGATGGTGGTGCTGTTCAATGAAGAAAGCCAGTGTTAATGTTTTAATGCAACAGTTAAAAACAGAGACTTTAATACAAGGCATTAAAAGGAAAATAAACAAGCAGGAAAACAATTTAAAAGAAGCAACTTCAGAATCAGGACGGCACTGTGGCGCAGTGGGTAGCGCTGCTGCCTCACAATAAGGAGACCCGTCTGGGTTCGCTTCCCTGTTCCTCCCTGCGTGGAGTTTGCATGTTCTCCCTGCGTCTGCGTGGGTTTCCTCCCAGAGTCCAAAGACATGCAGGTTAGGTGCATTGTCCCAGGTGTGTGCTTGGTGTGTGTGCCCTGTGGCGAGTTGGCGTTCTGCCTGGGGTTTGTTTCCTGCCTTGCTCCCTGTGTTGTCTGGGATTGGCTCCAGCAGACCCCCCATGACCCTGTAGTTAGGATATAGCGGGTTGGACAATGGATGGACGGAACTTTAGAATCATGAAATAAAATGCTTAATTTTCTGAACCCGTTAAAATTCAATTTACGTGGTCACAGGGAGCAGAACTCTATCTTGACAGCATCAGAACCAACATGCAGGATATGAGAGAAAATTGGAAGCCCTTGAAAAAGCCTACAGAAGGGAGCTAAGAATTAGGAGCACTACGCCACTGTAACAATTTACACCATTCCATGTGTTTTGTGGGTGGAGCCCCAGGAGGCGGGGCCACCCTGACATCATCACTCTTGAGTCTTCCCTTTGACTGTTTAGGCCAGGAGATGAGTAGCTCATATCTGGAAAGCACTGCGCCCGTTTGGAGTTATGGCGAGTATCGTATCGTTGCTCTCTTTGGACTTTTTCTGTTTTCTCGGACCTTCTTGCTTCTGTTTAAGGATTACGATTCTGGTAGTGTTTTGAGATTTGTTTGTTTAGGATTGCCTCTTAGACAACTCCTTTGCTCTTTTGAGCATTTCATTTTTGTGTTTTTAATAAATCCTATTTTATAAAGATTCCTTATTTACCCTTTTGTGCACAAGCTGGGGATTTACAGTATTCCTCCTCCTTATGGGGTTTTTGTTTTGTTTTGAGACATTATTGTGATTTTTTGCCAACTCTCCATGTATGAGGCTTGCTAGGCCAGAAGCCTTCAGGCAGGGCAGTGAAGCTGATAACACAAGACCTTCGACTCCGACCCCTTCATTTATGGTAGAACCGACTCCGACCCCTCAACTTGTAATTAAATTTACTTCAACTTTGTTGATTGAAAGCACACTACGTCCAAAATACAAGGCATTTCATCACTGCCAAGTACAGCGTCTAACACTTTTGTATGAAAACCCTGCAAGTGTCTTTTTAAATGGGATGTTCTTGTAGGCACATTCTTTTCGGAACCAGTAAAACTACGCATTTTTGCATCACATACTTTTCCACCATCATCTTCTACAACACAGTGACACAGATATTTCCTATCATAATTGTAAAGTGTATAAAAGCTGCCAACTTTGTTAAAAGTCTTTCTGCCATTGTGAATTTGTGGATGGCGTTTAAATTACGATAAATATGTAATACTCTAAAATTAATGAAAACAAAAGTAGAAATCAGTCTTCAATGTACATTAAAATATATCCTGCAAAGAAAAAAAATGCTCTTAGTATATGTGAAATTGTAAATTTTAACTCCTATTACAATTCACATTTAGGTTGGAGTCGATACATTTTTACCAGCCGGGTCTCTAATCCTTCTATATAAAAGCGGTCGGGATTGTCCTTCCATCCCGTGAGTGCTACGCAGGCGCGGAGTTTCACACACACCCCGTCCATTTTGCAATGCACGATGGGATTTGTAGTTTCATTTTTCCAGGTAAAAGTTGATTTTCTACTCCAGACTGTGCGATATCTTCTTCTTCTTTCTTACTATATAAAAGCGGTCGGGATTGTCCTTCTGTCCCGTGAGTGGAAAGCGTAGCGGTATTCCACTTATCACAGACTTACTACTTGCAGCTTGCGGTACGAAGCGACATGATGTGAGCAGAGTTCTGGTGCTCCCATCGTTCCCTTGCTTTTGTGCGCGATGCGCTGGAAAAATAGACAAAATTATGTCTCTGGAAATAATTAATGTTGATGGAGTACAAATGCCTCACCGCGTAGTAAATATCAGGGGGGGTTCAAAAGGGCGACCTCAATATAGAAAAAAAGTTTAAATTTCATCACAAAAATAACAGAAACTACGAGTATTAAAGTAATACCGCTCAAATGCAATATAACCAAATTAATCAGTTTGTATAAAATATCAAATTGATCTACATATTGAATTGCCTTAAGAAGTGGTCAACTTAAAAGTCGGTCGCCTTAAAAGGCGGGTCAGCCTAGTAGCCTAATAACTGCTGTAGACCCGGACTCCGACTCTGACTCCACAGCCCTGCCTATAGTTCACAGATTTAAATAAGCTGCATTGGAAAAACATCATCTGGGCTGGCCAGTGAAGCCTCCAGCCTGCTTTCATGGTCCTTTTAGGAGGCCTCACATCCGAGAGTCCATCTCACAACCGCCTATCATTAACTTTGTAAAGTCATTAATTTTATCTACTGAGTGTTGTAGGTGCCATGGAGGAATGACAGACACTCCGACAGGGATGGAGGATGAATTCTTGCCCTATCAGGAGTCCATAATGAATGAAATGGGCGAATGCGCATACCGGGAGCAGTTCACTCCCCCACACGACAGATGGCAGTGTTCCTCTAGGATGAACCCAATTAGGGCACCTGCAGGGTTGGCATGGAAATTGGAGTATAGAGTATGGGTCTTTGAGTGCCACCACTGCTAAGTGAAGACACATAACACAGAAGTGCTCTGGATGACCTGGGCGTGACAACAGATGCTGCTCCCGGGTCGAATTTAAAAGGAACCCTGCTGCCTCACTTTACTGAGTCAGAGTTGGTAGGCAGCGGGCAACACTCTACTGGAGGTGAAAGGAGAGAATCTGCATGTGTGTATTGTGGCTGGTGCTTGTATAAAAAAATGTTGAAGACAAATGAAAACATTTAATTTGAATTAGGGATTGCGTTGGGTGATATTGTGTCTGCAATATGAGGTTCAGTGGTACCCCCTTGTGCAAAAGATGTCAAAAATAAGCTTCTGATGTGCAAGAAATGATGTCAGAATTTTCATCCAGCACATTCCCTACCTGTATTACTTCTATTCATAGAACTCCTGACAATTACACACAATCGCATTAGAAGGATGCAAAATGTCCCGTGTGAATTCAGCTACATTGTCAGCCAACAGCCTAACACCAGTCTCACAATTGTGGTGGTACCATAGGTTGCCTGCATAGACAGCAATGATAATAAATGGCTGAATTACAAATTAATTTTTCTTTACCTTAGCTAATTAGGTCACTTGCCATTCATGCCCACTGTTAGGACTCTATGCTTTAAAACAAGATGGACACTAAACAGCAATAATTGACCTTAGGTCTAAGCGAAGAAGCATAGACCACGTCTGGAAATGCAGAATAATGTACACATTTATCTGGTAAAGGAGAAGGCAAATGGGTTCACACCAAACTACATCCTGACCTTTTTCATTCCAAGATGTTCCCATAGCTTTTCAATCTGACTCCTGCAGGCTTTGTTTTTATCATGGACACTGCCAAACGCAGTAGGAATCAGGAATCAGCATTTAAGCATTAATCATGCCTCCCCATTTTAGTTTAATCCTAGTGTTAATGTGACAGTCCTGCAGTTGCCCTGCTACCCTTTTCATTGCTTCCGTGTTGATCTCAGACAAACAATAAGGGGAAAAGATCCATTTTGGAATCTTCCAAGACCTCCTGTAGTTGGAGTTGTCATTTTCAAGGCGCTAACTGCACAGTTTAGTGGTCTCTGTTTTACTTTCAAATTATCACTGACTGTGTGTGTTTCATTGCCCCAGAAAGAGTAAAAATTGTGTGGCACATTGTGATAAAAGGAGCAATTCATCTATAAAACTCATGATCCTAATACTGGAAATTCTCCATTTTCTAAATAATTGTTATTAAAAATACATCATATACAGTTATTGATAGTACTACTGTGTAGACGTGACTTGCACCGAAGATATCCTATTATGCCAGGACTCAGATATTGGAAACTTATCAGGCCATCTTGTACATGCAGTTCACTGGAGGACTGAGATAAACTTATGCAGCAACCTATTTTTAAGCAGCATTTGTATTCAATTTTATATTCTGTCTTTTAACAGTCTGAAATAGACGACTATCACCAACTATCAAGTATCAATCCATATTCTGGTACAACTTACTATTCGTGTCTTTGAATAGAGGAGGCCTCTGAAAGAGTTTCCAGTTTTCCATCTATCTCTGCCTGCAGCTTCTCCCTCTGTGCTTGCCTCAAGAGCTCTGCGACAGAAACCTCAGCATCCGTTCTGGGGGCCGCTTCTTGAGGCATGGAGTAGCTTATGGAGACATCTTCCTCTGACACCATTGGAGGCTGATGATCTGAAGGAGGCCGCTCTGTGCCTGTGCCTTCTACATGGTGAATACTTCTTGGGCTGTATATGTCTTCATGGAGTGCAGAGAATCCTGAGGATTCAAGTGAAAGAGATGTGCTATAATGAATATCTGAGCAGAAATGAATCATAAAGGTGGAACAGATTAAGATCATCAAAAAAAAAAGCATAATTACAGAAATCCAGAGAGGTTAAAAAAATAAATAAAAGAGCTCCCTGGATGAAACCATCTAAGATTTTTTTTCTCACACGATTTTATTTACCTCTGTTTGTTTCACCCAAAAGCCCTCAGCTAGTTTGTTCTTACATTAGCTTATGATAAAATAACTTTTTTTTTCAATTGTTGATGCTGTGGTGTCAGCTTTGTGGTGTCATTAGTGAGTTCGACAAGTCCCTTCCTCAGTTCATTCCAAGCTTGGCTGAGGACAGCTACATAAAGCTTTTGTGTGGATTCTGCTAAAGTTGTTTTAATTATATTCAAATTACATCACCTGCGTAACTGACTTCTTACTGTTAACTTATAAAAATCTATATCTATCTATCTATATCTATACTAATAAAAGGCAAAGCCCTCACTGACTCACCACTAATTCTCCAACTTCCCATGTAGGTAGAAGGCTGAAATTTGGCAGGCTTATTCCTTACAGCTTACTTACAAAAGTTGAGCAGGTTTCATTTCGAAATTCTACACGTAACGGTCATAACGGTCAACAACGTCCGCCATGTTATTTATGGCCCCATCTTCAAGAAATTTGGTAGGCAGCTTCCCTGCGCTAACCGAAACTGATGTACGTATTTATTTCGGTGGTATGACGCCACTGTCGGCCACCATATTGAACTTTCCAACGGTCTTTGTTACCTATGGGCCCATCTTCAAGAAATTTGGTACTCGGGTTCCCAACGCTAACTGAATCATACTTACGTACATATATACGTCCATAGCCTGCAGCTCGGTCACCATGTGAGGCGGCGTTGGGTCCCCCATCCCAATGCCTCCCACGTTGTTGGCTGCCTGCCTATATAAGGCCGTCCGTCGCTCCGGTCTCTACATTCCCTTCCTTGCTTTGCCACGGGATTCACGTCTCCCTGCTGATAACTACAGCCTTTTTATTTAATCCACGGCTTCTCCGCTGTTTTATTGTTCATTTATTATGATTATAGTTATTGTGTAGGTATTTTAGACTTACTTTACATTGTTCAGGTACCCATTTCCTTTATCATTCTAACCGTACCCCCATTAACATGTCTATCGAGGTGATCACGATTGATCAAAGAACTGTCACTTACCGAGTGGTTTCCATGCCCGGAGATGGCACCTGCCTTTTCCATTCTCTTTGTTACATATTGCACAGCCATATCAGGCTCACTCTTGATATCCAGAGGAACATTGTGTCTTATGTACTGAATGACTGGGACAGGTTCAAGGTGTGGACTGATGACGGTACAGGAGATAATTATACTACACAGGAGCACTAGAAGAGTGAAATGCTTAAGCCCTTCACCTATGGATCTGCATGTGAGTTGATGGCTGCCGCTGAATTGTTCGGTTGTCGCTTTCGAGTGTACCGAAATGGGCAAATATTTTACACCTTTGGACAACCGCCAATGCCTCTTAAACATCTTAGATTGACAGGTGACGATTTCAGTAGTGGACACTTTGATGTTTATGAATGTTCAAACTCTCAAAAGCTGGATGTGAAGTTATCGATGAAACCGGTTGTAAGCTTACAACGCTTGACAGATGCCGAATGTCACTTCAACACAAGTCCTACAAATACTAACGTGATTGAAACAAACCATGAAACTCAAACCGATTATGACAGCAGCAATCCAAGCTGTGAGATTTGAAACAAGATTACTGTTCACATGGCCAACTGTAAGTTACATGCTCAAGAGTAAGCTCAGCGCACAGCTCGGTCATATTACAACTGGAGGGCTGAACTCACAATGTGGCATACAAAGAGATCCTTAAATAATTATTGGTATATTTTCCCTCTGTTTAAAAAGGTTTAATTTTCTTCTTAATAAAAATTTTAAGGCAGTACTTCGCCACTGCGAAGCGCGGGTATTTTGCTAGTCTATATATATAAGGAGATCTTGCTTTTTAGCCAATACCCCCAGGTCGCCAGGTGGAGCCCTCCCTGCAGCATGGAGGTGCCCCGAATGCCAGCAGGGAATTATGGACATTGGAGTTTTCCTTTACAGCCCAGCTGGATACCACAGGGGCCGCTAGAAGGTGCTGCAGGGAGGAACAGTGTTTATTTACCCTCTGCCCCGGACGTACGTCCGAGTCACATGGACAAGGGGAATGACGTGCTTCCGGGGTGAAGAAAAGGACTTTTGATCTGACCCGGAAGTGATAGGAGATCAAATGGACTGGGGACTGGAACACTTCCGGGTCAGGGATAATAAAAGGATTGTGGGATCTCCCAGACGGAGAGCTGAGCTGGGTGGAAGGATGGCAACACGTCTGGAAGTGGAGGATTGTATTATTGAGTATTTGTATTGTATATTAATGAGTACTGTGTAGAGGAGGGTGCTTGGTGCACTGTGCAGAATAAATATAGTCTACTTTTGGACTGGTGTCTGGCGTCTTGGACAAGGGTTCAAGGGAGCGATAGCGCCCCCAATTTGTCACAATTGTTACATGGCCACGCCCCAATCATCTGTGTTAATGGAGATGCCTACAAGCACAACTTTATTTATAATACAACTAAAATGAAATCAATTTTTGTGTTGCTGTTTGTTTACCTCGATAGTTGCATTTATGCATGTAAGAACTGTTAGTGCATTATATTTGTAGTTTGAGCCCTGGAGCCTGTACTCAGTTAGATAAAAAGACACATAATCCTCATAATGATACAGTATGATAAGTGACATTCAAACTCTTTAATAAAAAATCAAATTCAAGATGCTGGCAATCACCAATAAAGACAATCCAGAATATTTCATGTTTTTTTTGTTTTTTTTTTTAATAGTGGTTAACTCTTGCAGGGCTGATGTTGATTTTTGTCGAAATTCAGGGGTTGAGGATGATAATTGGCTGTAAACTGTGACAAAACTCGCCCTTATGTTTAGTTCGACTCTCTTTGCTTGAAGTAAAGTTACGTAGCTTTGTTGAGTTGACGTCGATTCCCCGCACGTGCATGAACAGTGAAGAGCAAACAGCCTCTAAAATGGCAGCGACATCTGGCAAGACTAAAGCAAATGTGCAAAGCAAAATACTCTGTGGACGTTTTACGTATTATCGCTGAATCAGGCTCTGAGTTTTCAGACTCTGGAGTTTGATGCAAGTAATTTGGAGATGGAAAACGAAAGTGAGGTACCAGCATCAGCCTATCGGTCCCCAGCTAATTGTGGTGCTGAACACGTTCGTGTAGCGGAAACACCTACAGCAGCATTGTCCTAGGAGGACCACCACTTATGATGACAAGAGGTACAAACTATATTGCGTCACACTGCAACTGCCACCATCACCCACCTGCTGTGCGAAGACAGAGAGGTAGCCACCCTGCCGTGCATTCCTGTTGACCATCAAGCTGCCCCTGCACTGCCACTGCTGACAGAGATGCCGAACAGGCACCAACAGCAGCCACAGCACGTAGCAACAGACGTTTTATGTTAATTTATGTGTGAAACCAGTGCATTATGTGCTTTTCAGAAAACTGAGTTTTTTGGAAAAAAATATTCAGCCCTGAAAGAGTTAAATATCGTGATGGACAGCATCCATGAGCGTTTGTCCCAGCCGGGATAGGGAAAGGTTTCTTACCTGGATGGGAGGCCAACCCTTCAAAGGGGCAAGAAACAGGGTGAAGATCATCCTGCCTCACCCAGGAAACGGGCAGGAGTGTGGCAGCGGGTACACTGGTTACCTGGCCAGGTATTATTTCTCTGTCCAACCCTGCCAAGATGCCGGAGGCCAGTGTGCCTGCTGCTGCACTGCCTCCTGGTTGAGGCAGGATGATCTTCACCCCATTTGTTGCATCTTTAAAGGGCTGGACTCCAATCCTGGTAAGGAGCAAAGAGTGGCACTTAGGTAAACCATTAATTGTGAGATAAATATAATAAGTTCAAAATAATTATAATAGCAAATTGCTTTTAAAAATACTACTATTCAAACAGATTGTAACAACTCCAAACAGATGTCCACATTTAACGTACCTTCACTATGGTCCAGTGCTATAGTCTGCTCAATCTCCGCATAGGTCCGGGATGTCTGGTCTTGAGCAGGGTGAATATTTGATGTTTCAATAAGGTGAACTATATCCATTCTGTTAATCTTAGTAAGCGTCTCGATTAAATTATTTTCTATTAGAAAAAGATTAAAAAAAAAAAATCACAGTAGTTTAAAAGTCACAAAAAATATTATTTCACTTAACACTGTTTTTATTTTTTCTTGATTTTTCATGTTTTTGTTGAGCTTTGCTGGATTAAAATGGGAAGAACGGCGCTCTATCACAGTGATTAGCACTACCAACCTTACAAAAATCACTGAAACTAGCATATACAGTGACAGTTTGGGACACATGTTTAGACATATAGTACATATATAATCACTATATAGTATTCACATACAGATATACTGGGGGCCTGTCCAGAGGTGGCTCTGGCCTTGTGCCCACTGCTGCCCTAATAGACTTGGGCTCCACTGGAGTCTACAATGGAAAGATTAGTTTAAATAACAGAGAAATAAAAATAATCCATACTGGAAACATCAGGAAGGACAATGGATTACTTTACATACTACAAAACATGGTCAACATCATATTTTAATTTTTAAAACCACCTGAATAGAAAGAGTCTAATGCCATGCTGAAAAAATGTGACATGTCTTACAGTTCTGCATGTTAAAAATCACAAAACTGCTATCCAGTATACACCTTCAGCCAATGAGTACACCACTGGTCAAAAGGTTTAGAACACCTCAGTTCTTCCACTTTTTCTTTAAATTTAATCAGCTGAAATGCAATAAATGACCTAACATGGTGAATAGGTAAGCGTTACACTGCAGAGGTTTAATGATTAGGTCAGCAAAAACTGAAAAACGGGAAATTTCAGATTACAAATGGGCCTTTTTCAGGGAATAACTAATACGTTACAACCTACAAATGTTCCGCAGCGATTAAATTAAATGAAGCCTTGCAAGCTAAAGCAAACAATTTGCACAGGTGTCCCAACTTCTGTTACTGTTCTTACTTAAAAACCCCGTTTGTCTTAAAGCAGAGTTGGAAGAGACTGTATTGGGACGTGTTTGCTGAGGATTTATTTTAGGCAAAACCTTTTTGAGTGTTTTTTGAATTTTCAGCAGTTTTGTTGTTTTTTCTATTTTTTGTTAATAAATCTTCCAGTTTATAAATATTCCTTGTGTTCTTGTCTCTACCTCTATGCCAGTTTTTATTGTCTTTTCCCTGGACTGGCATACTTTAATTTTTGAGGATCTTTGCTATTCCCTTTTGAATTTAAATGCCTGGTCTCCATTTGGAGGCTGTGTGAGGCCTATAGCCTCTCAAATTCACATACATGCACTCAGGAGTCAAATTCAGGGCTCATTTAATGGTAATTCCACCCCAAGTCAAGGGGTGGTGCTGTTGCATAATGCCACTTCCTGATTCTGGTCCTCTGAGCCACTCTCTCCTGCCCTAAACATGCGTCTTAAATGGCTTCTCTGCCATCTTGACTTCAGTCTAGTTGTGGACTTGCGTCTGTGAAGACGTTTCTAACATCACACATTAAACATTATGTTTGTCATTTTGATTCAATTATAGGAGGTTTGCCTAATCTTTATCATTGTCTGTGCTTTCATTTACTAATATATGTATTTTGTCACACACGTACACATGGGAGGCAGCACGGGGGTCTAGCTAACGCTGAAACGCAGATACGGGGGCAAATCAAGTGTGCTAATGCCTTTTCTCCCATTCTTACAGGAGCAGTAAGATCCTCCTCCATCCTCAGACCACGCCTCCTGATGACCTCAAATCCACCTTCCCTCCAGATGACCCGCCTCTTCCTTTCCCTCAACTATAAAAACCCACCACCTTTGCTCTGCTACTCAGACTACTTGGTGGAGTATTATGCAGCTGTTTTTCAACCAAACCCTACAATATACAGGCTGGAACCCCAAACCTTTTTCTCTGTGTTTGTCTCTCTTTTTACTGTATGTATATATATATATACTTTTTGGATTGTGTTGGTTGTGCTGGCTTACTTAATACAAGCACACTGGGCCGGCTCACCTGTTGCATGTTTGCCATCTCGTTCTGTCCAGTGTTTCAGAAGGGCGTGACTTTGGTCCAGTAACGAGTTGGGATTTTCAACTCTTATCTGATGAATCTGTTCCTCAGTAAAGTCCAGTTCCCGTGCAAGTTCTAGGGGGAAAGAAAATGAGCAAGACTGAGCATTTGTAGTGTTGTTTGCTGATCAGTCTAAACCAGTAAAATACAACAATATGTTAACTTTTCCTATTACAAGTTATTTATATACTGTATGTATTGATAAAATTTTACTAGAAATTGCATTTTTAAACAGACAACATGGATTTTCTGGAGATGGGAGGCACTGATGCTCTTGTGGCTGTGTCTACAGATCTTAGGTGGTGTTCGTACTCCACAGTTTATACAAAACAAATTGTACAACAACTTCTAAGCTTGTAATTAGTCTGCTTGACAGATCTGACAGTAGACATTTAAGGAATATCCCATGAATAATAACGGGTCCTAAATCAAGGCCAGGTCTACTGTAATTAGGACACACACAGTACTTAAATGGCTTTCAGATTTGAACTGCTTTACCAGTACAGACAGCATTTTAGCCACAGACCATGAATCTTAACTCCGCAGTGCATTGGCTCCTTATGTTCTGCTGGTAAAAATGATGTTCACTTAATGACTCTGCATGCGGTCAAAGGCGTTTACAGACATATCAGCTGTATTTGTGATTTGTTTTCAAATTCCATGAATACACGTAGGGCTTTTTACTACTTAGAGTTTATGATACGGGAGATACTGTATATAATACAGCTCTTTTGCATAATTTCCCAAACACCATACACACACCCCTTAACCTTTCTTAAAATCAGAGCAGCAAGGGCACTACACATGACACAGTCAGGAACTAAAACTAGACATATGAAACACAAACCATGAAAAATAACCAAGCTAGCCCACAATTGTGCTTGGGGGGCACAGAGAATTGTCATATTTAGCACTGATGTCTCTTCTACCTTCACTTAAACATTTTGGGTCATGCATCCCCGAATTGCCATCTTCTTTTCTTAATTTTAGGGAGTATTCTACGTCTAATTTTTACTTACCTTACAGTGCCTATAAAATGTATCTACTCCCTTAGCCATTCACATTTTATTATTATACAACACTGAATCACAGTAGATTTCATTTGGATTTTTTGACACTGATAAAAAGAAATGATTCTTTAAATGTCTGACTGAAAAGAGATCACTGGTAAATGTCATCTAAACTAACAATTATAAAACACACAATGATTGCTCTCGTATGTATTCACCCTCTTCAAGCCAGTATTTAGTTGATTCTCCTTTGGCAGCCATGACAGTCTGTGGGAGTCTATGTGCACAGGTTTCTCTTTCTGTATCAGCCCTGCCATCTTGTCTTTCTTATTTGCAAAACTGCTCATGATCTGTCAAGCTGCTTGGGGATCGTGAGTGAAGTCACGTCTCAAATTCTCAGTGGGACTGAGATATGCACTCTGAATTGGCCACTCCAGGACATTCCCATTGTTGTTTTGAAGCCAATGCCTGTGGAGCTTTGGCTTTTGAGGAAGAAAAAAACATTATTAACTGTAATGATTAGAAGTATTTAACTCACAAATACCGAGGACTGTATTTTGTATTAATCATGCTGCAGAGAGCTGTATGATTTTTACTTCTATATGAATTTGTTCTTCATTTAGGTAGAAAAAGAATTAAGTCTGTACACAGAATTATTAGATTAACTTGCATTCTTTTACCTCTTGATACTAACAGAACACCCTGTGATATTATAAATCAATGTGATCGTTTCTGAATTCTTACTTAAAACTATAAGAAACATGTCCCTTATGGATTAATAAATAAGGATTATTAATCTAACCAAACAAATAGAATCTAATGAAGATATTAAAGCTATAAGAATGTAATTTCTTTATAACTAATGTACTGAACTATAAGAAACTGCTTTAAACTGGTCTTGTGTGCTGATAAGGGCGTATTGTTAGGAATGTGAGTGCCCTGATGACTCTTTAAATTGGTAATAAACTCTGTACACTCCTGCGTGTAATAAATCAGGATGTAACCGTAACTTACAGCAATCTATGTATGACCTCAAAATGAACTGCCATGTTTTTTCTCTTGGGTTAATGAATAAGATATAAGGTAATATAAAGAGAGGATTTCTTTTTCTTTTAAGGCAGGCGGGCAGGCTGTCTGATCTGACCTGACCTGACCAGCCAGTGGCACTAAGCTTTGGGGAGGCGGCAATCTCTTTGATTCACCAAGAATAAAGAAATTGCTTTATATATTAAATTAGTGTTTTTGTCTCCCGTTGTTGTTTTCGACTTCAGCGTCCACACTTTATTCTTGGCCTTGTTGATTTGTTTTCCTAGAAGACTTCTTCCAAGGTGCAGGTTTCTTGCAGACTTCATCAGGTTTTTCTCCAGGATTTTCCCATATTTTGCTGCACTCATTTTCCTCTCACAAGCCTTCCAGGCCAACTGCAGAGAAACCTCCCCATAGCCTGATGTGGCCACCAATATGTTTCATGGTGAAGATGATGCATTTTTGATAATATGTAGCACTTAAACATGAAGATGGTTCTAATGTCTCATTGTGGCTCATCAGAGTCCCCCATGTACCTTCTGCCATGGCGCCTTGTGTGTATTTTCTCTTTGCTACTCTTCCAATTGGTGAAGCTGTTGCTCCAATCTCAGTGACTGTAGCTTGCAACTCCTTCAGAGTTCTCTTAATGGCCTCCCTCACTATTCTTTCTCTTGCATGATCATTCAGTTTTTGTGGCAGATTTATAGCTGGGCCATACCCATTCCACTTCTTTATGACTGATTTAACTGGATGTTCCATGTCTCCATGCCCTGACTTATGCTTTTAATGGAGTTGCATGACATATTCTTTTGTCTTCATGGTGTAGGTTAGGCCAGAATACTGACTCACCTCATGTTGGACCTTCCACATACAATCAACCGAAATCCTAGACAGGTGATCTCCAATGGTCTAATGATGGGACCCCTAAAACCAACTGGCTGATGATGTATGAGTGACATATTAAAGGGGGTGAATGCGTATGGGATCAGTTATTTGGTGTTTCATATTTCTAATTCATTTAGACCACTTTGCAGAGGTCTGTTTTCACTTTGGCATTAGTCTATTTCAGTCGGTCAGTGTCAAAAAAGCCAAAACAAATCCACTGTGATCAGATGTTCTATAATAATAAAATGTGATAACTTCCAAGGGGGTGAATACATTTTATTAGGCACTATAAGTAATATTATTTGGAAAATCTATCATTTAACATGTAGCCAGAACACTTATAAGCTCTACTTATTAACACTTTGGTTATTTCTCCCCACTTACTTATCCTAACTAATCATTACTTCCAAACCTAAGCACACATTAAGATCAAGATGCCAGCCTGCTTCTGATTCCAAGGATTAATAAAATAACATTGAGAAGTTGAACTTTTAGTTGCAGGGCCCAGAAGCTGTGGTCTGGTCTACCTGCTGTCATAAGAAATGCCCCTTCGGTCTCTGGCTGATGACTCACAACTTGTGTTTTGCATACCCTGCTGATTAGCTGTGCACACTGCATCTTTGTTGTTAGTCATTAGCACTAAAATATAAGTAATACCATATTTATAAACCATTACTAAGCCTCCCCTATTCTATGTCTCTTCTTGGTGTCCTCATGTAGCACTTGGTGCCACTGCTCTACTGCCGTGTTGTTTGCCTGCCTATGGAAAAGTCATCTCAGATAAAAGAGCGCTGGAATTAGCATCGGGTAGAAGGTTCCTTTCATCTGATTGGCCAGGCACTGTAAAATAGCCAATAGGAGGGAGGTAGCACGTTGGCCGAGGTCTCCAGGACACTGAGTGTGTCTGGCTTGTCCGTCTCCTTTTCTACAATCTGTGGTTTAACAACTAGCTGATGAACAGATGATGTTGTTTTTTGTTTGTGTTAGTTTCCACTTTGTTTTTGATGTATTTGAACAAATCTGTATTGTCATAGGGCGGCACAGTGGCACAGTGGGTGGCGCTGCTGCATCGCAGTTAGGAGACCCAGGTTCGCTTCCCGGGTCCTCCCTACGTGGAGTTTGCATGTTCTCCCCGTGTCTGCATGGGTTTCCTCCCACAGTCCAAAGACATGCAGGTTTGGTGCATTGCTGATTCTAAATTGGCCCTAGTGTGTTCTTGGTGTGTGTGTGTGTGCCCTGTGGTGGGCTGGTGCCCTGCCCAGGGTTTGTTTCCTGCCTTGCGCCCTGTGTTGGCTGGGATTGGCTCCAGCAGACCCCCAGCGACTCTGTAGTTAGGATATAGCGGGTTGGATAATGGATGGATGTATCCTCATATGTGATGGTTCTATATTTAGTGAGAGGTATCATCTATTCTTGCATTTTGCCTTGAGAGTTGTCACATGGTCATGTGGTGGGAGTGCCGTGCAAGAACAACAAGGTAGTTTCTCTTGCCGTGTTGTACTTCCGAGGTGGCCATGGTAGAGTGGCCGTCAATTGTGTTCTGTTGATTTTGACAGCCAATGCACACCCAGCCTACCTGGAAGGGAGTCTGTCTCTCTCTGGATTGCTTTTCCCAAAATGTTTTTCTCATCTTCCTAGGGAGTCAAGGCTGGGAGTTGGGGTTGTCAAAAACCAGGACAAGTTAAAGCCCACTGGACCATTCCTCCTGTGATTTTGGGGTATGCAAGAATTACATTGTTGTTGTTTGTTTAAATGAAATTCAAGTTTGGATGAGTTCCACTTTGTTGCATCAACACTTAACAAAAATGTGAGGACTCCATTTGTCATTTTTTTCAACTTTAGGAAATGACACAATGAATATTAGCTATTATTTGCACAAATGTGGCATTGTGTTTGATTACTATGCTGTGTTTAATGCACAAATAAGAGCAAAGTGTAGGCCTGCGTCTTTCGACCTAAGTAGCATATCACAAACATTCACAATTTTCGGCTTCTAAAAATCTTCCCGTCCAGTTTTATTTTTTCATCTCAGAACTACTGCAGCACTACCATCAAAGTGATCCTTACAAAACATTATCTTTTAATAAATAATTTAATAAATGCAAGGCACTGAAGCACTGAACTCACTCCTTTTTCAACAGTAATTTCAATACAAAATTTTATCCTTAGACTTCAATGCTTTACAGCAGGGGTCGCCAAGCTCGGTTCTGGAGGACCACCGTGGCTGCAGGTTTTCATTCTAACCCTTTTAAATTGAGTGCCCCGTTTGTGCTGTTAATTAACTTCTTGTGAATTCATTTTAATTGAATTGGTTTTTAAAGATTTCTTCATCATTCCTCTGAATTGCTTCATTTCTTTCCTTAAATGGCACCCAAACAGAAATAAAATGTGAAGTGAGGGAGTCAACAGAAGACCAACTAAGTCAGGGCCTCCAACTAATTTCACTCCAACCAGCTGCTTAATGAGGCGCCAATTCCTGTCGTTAATTAAACCTGTTCTTTAATTCCGTGGCTTGTTGCTGCTCTCGTGGTGCATTAGCAGACATTTCTGACATTATTGATTTTCTCTTTTCTAAGAGCACTGGGGACCTGAGCAGACCAACATTCCTGAGACCTTCACCTTTCTTTACTTTCAGATATTGTATGATAGACACCAGTTGTTTTGGCTCATTTTGTATCTCATTATTGTTTGGCTGCTAATTAAGGGGTCTGAGTCTTCAAGAGCAAATCAATAAAAATAATTCAAAAGATGTTAATTAGCAGCAAAAACAGGTCACTCATACAGAAAAGGGTTAAAATGAAAACCTGCACCAACGGTGGTCCTCCAGGACTGGAGTTGGTGACCCCTGCTTTACAGGACAATTTTCCCTCACATTAGTCAGTTTTCCTAAATTGTTATGTACCAGACAGAAACCTGATGTCCACCTTTTGTCCATTCCCAACATTTTAGTAATAGATCTGCCATTTACACTAATGGTCAAAAGTTTTACAACACCTCAATTCTTTTGGAAATGCAATAAGCAATGGCAAACAAAACAAAAAAAAATAATCAAGGAATCAAGTGTACAAAATTTTATTCAAACTTTTGATACATCAAAACAGTCACCTTTTGCTGATATAGTGGTAACCCTTTTGATTCAGAATGCCAGTCACTCTGTGCAAGTCACCAACTCTGCCTCCAGGAAAAGAAGCCCAGAGCATCACACTTCGTCCTCCATGATTGACAGCTGCTGTCACACACTGAGGACCCACCCTTTCACCAACTCGACGGCATACAAATACCCTGCGTGATGAACCAACGTTTTCAACTGCAACAAGTGCAGGATGCAGCTGCTAGAATCCTAACTAGGAAAAGAAAATCCGAGCACATTTCTCCAGTTTTGATGTCACTACACTGGTTACCTGTGTCATTATGGTTTACAAAGCCTTAAATAATCTGCTCCACCTTATATATCGGAGTGTCTGACATATTTCAAATCGTAACCTTAGATCTTCAAATGAGTGTCTGCTTAGAATTCCAAGAGCTAAACTTAAAAGATGAGATGAGGCGGGTGGCCTTCTGCTGTTATGTACCTCAAATCTGGAATAGCCTGCCAATAGGAATTCTCCAGGCTGATACGGTGGAGCACTTTAAAACACTGCTGAAAACACATTACTTTAACATGGACTTCTCATAACTTCATTTTAATTTAATCCCGATGCTCTGCATATTCAATTAATTATCATTACTATTCATGGTGGCTCCAAAGTCCGTACTAACCCCTAATCTCTCTTCTGTTCTTTTTCCCGGTTTTTTGTGGTGGTGACCTGCGTCACCACCACCTGATCAAAGCACCGTGATGTTCCTACATTGATGGATTAAAGGCCAGAAGTCCACATGACCGTCATCATCAAGTCCTTCCATGAGATCCCTGAATAAAATGAGGACGGACTGAGGTCATTGATGTGAGGTAGAATGCCTAGAGGGGGCTGGGTGGTCTCATGACCTCTGAACCCCTGCAGATTTTATTTTTTCTCCAGCGATCTGGAGTTTTTTTTGTTTTTTCTGTCCTCCCTGGCCATCGGACCTTACTTTTATTCTATGTTAATTAGTGTTCTCTGATTTTAATTCTTACTTTGTCTCTTTTCTCTTTCTTCATCATGTAAAGCACTTTGAGCTCCATTATTTGTATGAAAATGTGCTATAGAAATAAATGTTGTTGTTGTTCCAATTTTGAATCATCGGTCCATAAGACTTTCTTCCAGTCTGCAGTAGTTTGCCGCTGGAGTGACCCGACATTTGCGCGATAGACATATGAGCGCCGACAAAATAGCGCCAATTAAAACGCGGCGTCAAAATCGTGCAGACAAAATCGCGAAAGTTTCATTAAATATGAATTACCAGTTTAAAGCATATATAATAATGTTTATTTTAGAAGTCAATATTATGAGACGCGGCACGCAGATAGTCCTTAAGATCACACCCTGCATACGTAGGAAGAATTGCAGCAAGACGTCTTGATAGTTGAGCGTATTTAGACTTGCTGGCTGCTTGACTGCTGGTAATTCCGCTTTGTATATGACGCGTTATGCCAACCCTCGACTGAGTTATTTGTTCGCGGCATGCCATCAGCAACACGTTCTCGCATGTTCCACATGGTGATAGGAAACAACGGGTTGGCTCGTCGATTGCGTCTCAATCGACCAACGTAATTGTCCTCCCAGTAATCATAAGCATTGTGGAGATTGTCGGGTCTACTCTCGCTCAGTTCATCGAAAGCGGACCCAACATCTTCCGGAGGAACGAAACTCAATGCAATTAGCATCTTTGAATACAGTTGTAACCTAGCACATAATGTGTACATAATGCGCACATACGCGTCCCACTCTCTTGGCCTCCCTCGCGATTTTGTCGGTGCACATTTGTCGAAAACCAGTTAGTGAGTTTGTCGGCGCTCATTTGTCCGTCGCGGTTTTGTCGGCGCTCATATGTCTATTGCGCTGTTGTCGGTGAAAAAGCAGCTGGTCTATCAAGGCCCTCTAAGGAATGGCTTTCTTACTGCCACTTGCCCAGTCAGACCTCACAGTAGAAACTGATATTTGCTTCTTTTGGCCACTGTTAAGCTGTGCTTGAAGCTGTGGTGCTGTGAGGTGCCCATCATGCAAGCTGCTAGACCTCAGAAACTTGTCTTCTGATTGGCTCTCGACTTTGGATCTGGCAGATCTCTTCCTATAAAGACAGGGAAGGGTGTCGAACTTCAGGCCTGGAGGGCCGCAGTGGCTGCAGGTTTTCATTGTAGTCCCTTTCCCTTCATTTTAATAGCCCTGTTTGTATGGACTTAGGGCTCTGAGTGGATTCTTTTCTTCATTAAATGAGAGCCAAACAGAAATGAGACATGAAACGAGCTAACTGATGATCAGCTAAATTGGGGCTGCAAACTCCAACCAATTTCACTCCAATCACTTTCTTAATGAGAAGCTGAATCCTTGCTGTTAATTAAACCCGCTATTAAACTCTCCATCTGCCACAGCAGACATTTCCAAAACTGTTGATTAAGAACACAGTCAGAATGTTTTGGTGACCTGAGAGATCAACCTTAATGAGACCTTGACCTTTCTTTATCTTTACATATAATACGCTACCGTGGCTGTCAGTTTGTCTGTCCAGGATTTTAAAATCACCTTGTAGCTTGCAAACGGTCCGACCAATAGACCTGAAATTTGGTGCACATCTACTATGTGACCTCTACTGTCCGCTTTCGGGGTGACGACTGACCTCCAAGGATTTTCCTCTTTTAATTTTTACTTTATTTTATTGTAGAATCAACTCTCGTGGTGGGCAGCAGGGTGGCCGTGTGGCATAAGCATTCGGGTGCCGTTCTCATTCCCTACCGTCTTTGCCGCTACTTCCCATACCTCTTCAAATCTTAAATCATTCTTGAGGCAGATTGCAGACTTAAGTGCCAGCTGAAGTGAAAAATTAAGGAAAATGTACTCAGTAATTGCAACACAAGCACTGACTTAATCAGTTTTAACACAAAAATACGCCAACAGAAGAAGAGAAGAAGCGGGCCGCCAGGGTGGAGAAAAGAAGAGCTGCTCTGGAACAGCAACCAATCAACCTCTGAGCAAACGAATGATAAACGTACAGAGAAAGAGCAGGAAAACTATAAGTCAAGTGTATTCACTGCACGTTATCGAGCAGTGCACCGTTACTGTTTTTCAGATATTGTGAGCTGGTCATATGGTGGCTTATTTTGTGTCTCCCTGTTATTTGGCTTCTAATTAAGGAAAAAGATACAACAAAGGGGCCTGAGTCAAGTTAATTCAAATTAAGGCAAAAGAAGTTCATTAGCAGCAAAACTAATCAACTGATTAGGACGACGGTTAGAATGAAAACCTGCAGCCACTGCAGCCTCTCCAGGCCTGGACTTCGACACCTTTGCTATACGAGTTTTTATTCCAGTTTCCAGTTGCCTTTTGGATTGTCTAGGACACCACTGTACTCACCGGGATATTTGATTTGTTTTGCAATTTCTCTAAATGAAAGGCCTACACTTCTAAGGGTAATAACGCTCAGTCTCATTTCATTTGTTAATTCCTGTTTTCTTGCCAATATTGTCCAAGTCGTATTTCGGAGGGCGTAGTAACACAGTCTGTTCCAACTCTGCTTTATGACTCACAGAGGGTTTTTAAGTAAATCGACAGAATGTGGGCCAACTGCACAAATTGTCTGCGTCAACCTGCAAGGCTTCATTTACTTTAAGTGATAACCTAAAATTTCAATTCAAGCCTCTGGTAGTTTACTGCTTACCTTTTCACTATTTTAGGCCATTCACTGCATTTCAGCTCATTCAATGTGAAGACAAACTGAAGTGTTCTAAAACTTTTGACCAGTAACGCATGTACAGTAGGTAACGCTGAATGAGTTGTGACTTATCCTCCACTTCAATCACTGTTTCAATCACCACATAACACAAACACACGGGCCATTACCTGTCCAGCTGAAGCCCAAGTGGTCGGCAATGACAGCCAACCGCTCTTTACTCCGCTCTTCGTCCTCTTGAGGATCTGTATTTTATTGAAACACAACAAGTGATCAACAAGGGAAACTTCAGCAGGTTGTCAAGTAAAAGTGAATTCATTACACTTGGCTCATTAGTCTGCACTTCTAGTCATCCAGCAAGAACTATAAATGTTATTTCAAGGCAGTTAGAGTGGGTGGGCATTAAAAGGATGTTTTAAGGTACGCTAGCTGCATGTTAAGACAGTTATTTTGCATTGCTAGCAAGCATTAGCAGTCAAGAAGGACAAAGACCACATGTTTGTGACACTAAAATGTCCCTAAGGGAAGGAGATGAGCCGTTAAGTGACTCCAATGTTGCCCAAACTTGATGTTGACGCGATACAGTGAGACTTTTGTGACAGATCCTCTGTGGCTGTCACAAGACAGTGAAATATGCTAAATATCACGTCAGTAAAATGACCGAATTCACGTTCAAGTGATGAATTGTACGAAATGCAAACAGGTAGCATTTAGCCAACATCTACAGCAAGCAGAAACTATGAATCTGTTCACTTCAGGGAGATCTAATTCAGAATATCTATATTCCGAATTAAAAGCAGCTCATTTTTCATTGAAGTGCTACCTAAATAGGATCTGTTGGTTGTGGGAACGGCGCTCGTGTAGAATAATCAGTTACTATGCTCCTGCTGGACATAGTAAGTGATGTCACAGAATTTCGCAGAAAGGAAACTCACAACAACAGATCCAAGCAAGCCTTTTTCTTAAAGTTCTACCAGGCTTATTGGTCAATCTTGAGATTATCAGAACACAAAGGAAAAACAGACAGCCACGACACATCACTGATCACAAAACCATACAGACAACCAACAAAAACATTTACTAAAAGAGAGATGTGCAATTAAAATTTGAATGTGCAGTAGCACAGATAATCCCAGTAGCTGGGAGGTACCTTCATGTCGGTCGCGGACATTGTCGTCAGGAATGCGTTGAATCTGAGTCTCAACCGACTCATCCCAGATGGGTCTCATGTCAAAGATGTCTTCAGGAAGCGGAATCTGAGATTCAAACAGCGGCTCGTTTTCAATCACCGAGCCGTCCAGAGTGCTGCTCTCGTCATCGGAAATGGCTTCTTGCTCCCGCTCTGCCTGAGTTAACCTTTCTACTAATTTTGATGCTTCATCGCTTATCTCTTCAAAGAATTCTATGGAATGTTTGTAGAGTTCAAAGAAGCGCTCCTTGCTCTCTTTGCCCGACAAGGACTCCTGGGCCGTTTGGGCTGACTTTACTTTTATTGGGAGTTTCGACGGAAACGCCTTGTGCTTTAGACTGTCGGCGCATTCTGTTTCGCCCTTCACATCTTCATGAACAGCAGATGCTTCGGCTTCTGATAATCTCTTGGATTTGACAGTTTGTCTGGATTTTGCATCTCTGGCTACTGCTGCGTCCGATTCGGATTTACTCCTCTGGTCTTGCTTGACCGGCAATTTGCACTTCTTCTCAGCACCTTTAAGAGACTCGGATCGTTTAACCACAGGCTGAGCAGTGGGTTCTGCCTTGGTGGTGCCAGATTTGACAGGTATTTTGGATTTGGGCTTAGTTTCTTCTTCTTCTTCATCAAATTCCTCTTTATGACCATCCACGTGTGAAACAGGTTGCATGGAAAGGTCACTTGACAAAGATGCTGTGTGGGAAGGTTCAGAAGAGTCTTCTTTGTCCAAAGTTTCAGGGGTTGCACTGGAGAGGACAACGCTTTCTGAGGCCAATGTAGGGATTTCGATCACAGACCGCTGATCCTCCGGGGAAGAATCTGAAGATTCTTCTTCTTGTTCGGCATAAACAGACCTGGTGACAGTGGAAAAGTCTAACTGAACATTAGTAATGGAAGTCTCTGAAACAAGGAGACACTCATCTACAGATTCATCATCTAACATGGGATTCACCTCTGTTGTTTCAGCTGAAGAGGAGACACTTTTTATACTTTTGGTCGAAGCCGAAATTCCCATTTTAATTGGGATTCTTGATTTTGCTGTTGGAGAACTTGAACCACATTCTGAAGTGTCCTCACTGCCCTCAGATTTAGAACAGGATTCAGAAAGTGAAACTTCTGATGGTAGGTAGACATGGCTGACATCACTGCTCACTCTCTCACTGGGTAACCCGTCTTCATCTAAAGGACAGGTCCCTTTGTGGGGCATTTCCTTCTCCTCTTCTTCATCTTCTTCTAGCAAGTCTTCTTCAACCGGCTGGTCTCCAATTTGGAAAAAGTGAAAGCCTTCATCCGCGTAGCTTCTTTTGCTCATATCAATTGCCCCACTTCTGGTCATTTCAAACAATTTGCCTTCCTGGAATAGAAATGGGTTTTGCTCACTGCTCGGTGTTCCTTCTTCCGTAGGCGTTCTAACGGGAGTTGTATCAGGAGTGAGTCCTTGGGATTGCCTATCGACCATTAAACCAAATATTTTCTGTTCTTCTTCCTTGACTCTTGCTGCAAATGCATCATCATCCTCTCGTATGGCACTCCAAGAATCTACTTCACTTTCAACTTTTGCCGATACTCCCCTGGACTGAGTCGTGCGACTCAAGCCCTCTCTGTCATCTGCCGGTCTTTCATCTGAAATGCAAATCTCTGGCCCACGACACAGTTCAGTGTCAAGTTGTGAATAATACTCGGAGCAGTCATCATCGGTTTCTCCGGCTGGTGCTTTGGACCTTCTGATCATTTCTCCCTTAACATCATCGGTTACATTGACTCCTGCTGGGGTATCAGTGACATCATAAGTGTCTTGTAACTGCTCCGGTGCAACATTATCGTAGGGACTTGTCACCTCTACCGTTTCTTGGCTCTGCTCATATTCCAATGTATCCGTTACAAGGGAATATTCACTGCCACATTTTTGGGACTGAACCTCAGACTCCGTTTCACAAGCAGACTTCTGATCTGGTAATATATCAGCAGACTGAGCAGGAGTTTTGCTTTCCACTTCTGTTATCAAAGACTCCCTTTTGAACTCGGCATCTTCTTGAATTGAGCTAAAACTATCACCTGTTTGACATGGTCCTTCACTATCTAAGCTCTGTTCTGCTCCACTGATTTCTGAAGTTTTACTGTGAGGTATGGAATGCTCCAAGTCAAACTCTTCTGGGCTCGAACTGTCGCCTGCACCGGGAGGAAGAGGAGAAGGAGGCTGAACCGTAATAAGGGGTTCGCCGAGCAGATGTGAGTCAGCCGTGCTTGTAAGATGAGAGACCTCTGAGTCGCTGTCAGAGGAGCTACGATGGTAAGAGATGACCCGCACTTGGATATCACAGTCATCTCCAAGACCAGAGGCGCAAATCCCCTCAGCCTGTTTGGTGTCTTTTTTGACATCTTTCTTACATTTTGCTTCTTGCTCCATTTCATCAAATGTTTTAATTTTGGCTACCATTTTAAACATTTCTTCTTCAGGTGTAAATTTCTTTTTTGGTTCACTGCTATCTGAGGAATCATCATCATCTTCTGCTTCTTCGGCATCTTCAGGAATCGGAGATGGTTTTGATAGCACGGACAACACTTGCACTTCAGGTGTTTTAGGGGTCACCTCGTAGCTCACTTCTTCTGAGCTGGGGGTATCGGGTGACAGGGGGCTTTTTCCAGAACTCTCCATTTGCGACGTTTGTTCTAAGCTATCGTCATCAGCACTGCCTTCGGGGTCTCGGAGGAGTCTATTCCTCATAATCTCTGAAGGGAAATCAGTTCTTAAAGGTACAGTCTGGCAAGTTGGCTCCACTGGTGGAAAGGCTGGTCTTGCTTTTTGATCCACTGGGCTGTTTTCTAAAGAATCTCGGCAAGGAGACTCTTTAGTGGGACTTGGCTCAATGGAATCTGGCGTTTTACGGGAGGAATTGTCCTCTTGAATGGGACTACCTTCCAAAGAATCCTTGTGACTTATTGTCAGAGAATCATCGGCAACAGGGCTGAGGCTTTCTGATTCGTGCTGGCAGAGTTGCAAATCTAAGCTTTCATGGCGATACAAGTAATCACTTTCTGTTTTTAGGGAAATGGGTGGCTCTGCTACGCTCTTCCCTTCAGGCACTGGAGCTTCATCTTCCTCAGGATTTAAAAGAGTGTCGACTGTGTCCGATACCCTCCGTGAATCAGATCGAGGTTTGTGCTCTTCCTGGACTATGCGTCGTTCCTTTTCCTTCTCAATGTCAAATGTTGACTCACTTGTCCTTTGATCCTCGAAGTCATCTGTTGCCAACATCACAACAGCATCAATTGACCGACACTCGGTCCCAGTCTCTTGGAGCTGGGTTTCAGACAAAGTCATGAAGGAAACTCTAGCAGAAGAGTCTCTTTCGTGAACAGCTCCAACTGGACCTGTCTGCTTGGCTCTTTCTAATATTTGCTGTTCAAGTTTCTTTGGAGAAAATGATAAGCTTTCTGGGCTTGTTTCTGGAGTCTCTGCCAAGCCCTCATGTTTATAACTTTCTTCTGAGCTGATCTGAGGTGTTCCATCACCTAGGCTGATACTTGGTGAATCTGCTGCCCCCTCATGTTTGAGGCTTTCAGAGCTGTCATCAAGGACCCCATTCTGTATTGCGACTTCGGGTAGAAATTCTTCTTTAGCAAAGTCTGCAGAAAGTGTAATATTTAAGTCATGGGTTGTGGTACTCGTGGCCACTTTTTCCAGATACTGATCATCTCCATTGATCCTAGTGAGATCTCCATCTACTTTGTGTCCCGTTTCCACATCTTTGATGGGCTCTTTACCCATCTGAAAGCCACCTTCTTTTGGGCTGGCAACTTTCCCTTGGGCATGCTGCATTTCCTCCCGTTTCAGAAGGCTTTTAGAGTCAATGCTGTCTGACTTTGTATGGGTTAATGATGGACCATCATGAGCGTCTGTAGTACTTGTGGTTGAGAGAGACTCTAAATGTGTGCTAAATGTCTGTCTGTGGGTTACTGTCAATGGTTCGGACGTGTGTTCTTTACTCTGTGTGGCTACCATGGATGACTGGCATTGAACTTTATGAGTCACATCTGCGGACTGTGATTGCTCACCTGATAACTGAGCAGATTTGTGCTCAAAGAGCCCTGACCTTCTTTTGGAGGGGTCTTGCCCTGTCTGGAAAGCCTTCATTAGTTCCCTTACAGACATGGTCTCCTCCAGCCTTTCGGATGAGCTAGATTGTACTTTGTGCGTCTGTTGCTGCGATTCTCTTTTATCCTGAGAGACTGTCCTCTCTTCTCTTTTTGGAATCTTGCTGGGCATTTGCGTTTTTCCCTTTTGTTCCTCTTCCACCTTCTTCTGAAGAGCCTTTACCTTTTCTTTAATTGATCCTATGGGAGTCTCCTCGACCACAGGAGAAACCTTAATGGGAGCTGGCGTTGGAGAAGTGGCCAAAATGACGTCCTCATCCAAAGACTCTTCGGAACTAAAGCGAGAAACATCGGACTCCGATTCGTGCACATGCGCCTCTTCGGTCGAAGCTTTTGTTCGTTCTTTCAGTTTTCTCCTAACTGGTTTTTTGATCCCTGGAGACGTCTTTTTGCCCTCCTGTAAGGAAGAATGTTCATGCTTCTTTTCAGCCTCCCTTTTAATGTACACCTCTGTACATCTTTCCTGGACTATATCTTCTTGAGGTTCAACAATGGCAGGCAAGGGCTGCTGAAAGAAGTAATCATTAAGGTCATTATCTAGGTACGACACCATGCCAGACATGTCCTTGACAGAACTTTTTGGAACATGTCCTCTGTCAAGTTTAACTTCCTTGAAAGCAGGTTCATAAACTTCCTTTGGAGCCCTTGTTCGGGCTTCTTCGATTTCTCCATCACTGAGGAGCTCCCATTCCTCTTCCTGTCTAGCTGCAATCCTGTCACCATCTTCCATCCGTCTCTCCTTCTTGCTCATGTAAGGCCCACCCCGAAGAATTTCACTTACTTTCTCCAGGTCCTCTTTCACTTTTTCAACAATTTCAAATGGCTCTCCTGGTACCTCCTCAGCACCCTTTCCTAGAGTGCCCCGCTCGATTGAGCTCGCCTTCTCTGTGGCGTCACTTGTTAGAATGGCAGTCATCTTTATCAAGTCCTGCTTCATTTCAGACACTTCTGAGAGAATGTCAGGGCTCGCTAGTGCTGGGGGGTCCCGAATTAAGTGTGTTTTCAGTGCAGAGGTATCAGTGGATTCAGTGTCTTCATCATCTTGGGTGGTAATGGATAACGATTAAAAGTAAAATGGAAAATCAGAAACAGAGATTGGAGAAATGTGATCAGGACTGGAACAATACAAAATCTTTGGTTCATGAGTGAAGTGAGGGAAAGGGGGAAAAAATCAAAAAGTTGGGGAGGAATGGCTGGTGGATCTACAGATCTGGGGGGCAAAACAGCAAAGCAAAGCTAACGGGGAAAAAAATAAAATAAAGTGGGACGGAATGGGCAGGAAATAACTTGCTTATTCACATTAAATTACGAGAGCACATCCACGCATACAACACCAAAAGCAAGAAAATAAAAATCTTAAAAAAAAGAAACCAGGACACCAACAAACCAACAAAAACAGAAAAACAAAGGAAAAAAAACGGAAAGACACAGTGGCTTTACAGAGAAAGAGGCATCTCAAGATTGTTCAGATGTAACAGATTCATGTCTAAAGAAACAAAAAAACAAAAAGAAAAACAAAAAGAAAAAGAAAAATCAGACACCAGAAATAATCAGAAGCTGTTCTCCTCTATAAGGCTGTCAGAACAACAGTAAAGCGCCTTCAACATCTGCACAAAATTCAGACAGGGAAAGCAGCCAACTGTTTAGAGCATCTGGAATAAGGATTTATCAGAATCACAGCAATGTGACATTTCGAGGGTAGCAAAACACATCACTCTTTAGAAAAGGAGGCATGCTTCTCTCCCTGGGAGCCTCCTCATTGTTCTGACAAATCAAATATGAAAACAAAACCGCAAAAATAAGAAATGAAAAACACAACAAGGAAATGTTTGTGATTGAAAGTGTATGCAAACCAACACAAGAAAAGTTATGGTGAGCAACAAAGCACTCACACGGACACACGGGCACTTAAGCCAAGTTATTTCCATGCAAAGCAAAGTGGGTTAGAAAAGCGAGGCATGCTGCCTTAGGGGAGGGTAGATGAGCAGCAGTTTAAAAAAAGAAAGCGTTCCTTCAATTCCAATTCATTTATAACTTTTAAAAGCTAAATTTCTCTTATGGGACAAACGAAATATCAACTATTTATTATATAGCACCCTTCCTATCTATCTATCTATCTATCTATTCACTGTCACACACGTGAACCTTCGGGACAGCTTTAAGGCTCTAGTGGTGGCAATTCCACACTGATCAACTAGGTGGCACTGTTGACTAACACCTTTCCTCTTCCTCCCTCTACAGACAGGATGGCTGACAGTCCTACCGCCTCTGATGTCACTTCTGATATCCGTCTCCCTGGACCACGGGTGTCAAACTACAGGCCTGGAGGGCCGCAGTGGGTGCAGGTTTTCTTTCTAACCCTTTTCCTAATCAGTGTCCAATTTTCACTGCTAATTAACTTCTTTTCCCTCTATTTTAATAGCCCTGTTTTTAAGGATTTAGTCCTCTGAGTTGATTCTTTTCTTCTTTAAATGACAGTCAAACAGAAATGAGACGTGAAACGAGCCAACAGATGACCAGCTAAATTGGGGCTTCAGACTCCAAGCAGTTCCTTAATGAGAAGCTAATTCCTGCTGTTAATTAAACTCGTTATTCTATTCCATGGCTTGTTGCTGCTCTCTTTCTGCCACAGCAGACATTTCCAGAACTGTTGATATTTTGTTTTTTTTCCTAAGAACTCCGAAAATGTTTTGGTAACCTGAGGGATCAACCTTACTGAGACCTTCATCTTTATTTTCAGATTTTGTTTGATGGGTACAGGTGAGCTGGTCATGTCCTGCTTGTTTTATATCTCATTACTGTCCGGCTGTTAATTGAGTCAAGCTAATTAAAGCTAAGGCTAAAGAAGTTAATTAATTAGCATCAAAAACTGGTCACTAATTAAGAAGATGGTTAGAATGAAAACCTGCAGCCACTGCGGCCCTCCAGCACTGGAATTCGACACCCCTGCTCTTGACCCACCTCTTCCTGCCTGGCCAATACTTAATCAAAAGTTTCACCATCTTGGTACAGTCACTCTTGGGACTCATGTCTGTGAAGACGTTTCTTTGCTCTTCCAAATGCATTAATATTTTGTGTTTTCTTTGTTATATGGGATTTGCCTTTATGCTAGTTTGTGTTTTTTCATTACACCATCAATCAATCAAGTACAATGCATCTTCTTATATAATACGCTACCGTGGCTGTTCGTTTGTCTGTCCAAGATTTTAAATCACCTGTAGCTCGCAAACCATTTCACCGATTGACTTGAAATTTGGTACACATATACTAAGTGACGTCTACTATCTGTATTCGGGGTGATGATTTTTATTACTCTTTTTTATTTTATTTTATTGTAGAATCAACTCTTGGCAGCGCACAGCAGGGCGGCCGTGCGGCGCATGCGTACGGGCACTGTTCTCATTCCCTACCACCTTCGCTAATCATTCTCCAGGCAGATTGAAGACTTAAGTGCCAGCTTAAGTGAAAAATTTAAGAAAACGTACTAAGTAATTGCAACACAAAAACTAATGATGTCGACGAAAGAAGAGAAGCAGCGGGCCGCTAGGGTGGAGAAAAGAAGAGCTGCTCAGGAAGCAGCAAGCGCATCAACCTCTGAGCAAATGAATGATAAACGTACAGAGAAAGAGCAGGAAAACTAGGAATGGTCAAGTCAAGTGTATTCACTGCATGTTATCATTATAGCAGTGCACCGTTACTGGTCTATTATATTGTGCCTTTCCTATTTATTATATAGTGACTTTATCTATCCATCAATCAATCACGTACTATCTGTCAATCACATAGTGCCTTTTCCATCTATCTACCTACCTAGCCCACTTACTGATCTACCTACCATTTAGCCAGGATTTTCTTCCTCTGGCTCGTGTAAATCATTTGAGTTATTACCGTAAATACCCGTATATAGGATGCATTTTTTTTCTTACGAAGTAGGCCTAAAAACCCAGGTGCGTCTTATACATGGATACTTTTATTACAAAAATTATAAATCTATATATATAATTCACTAAGTCCATGGCAAGCAAGACACACGCAAGACAGAGCTCCGCCCGCCAACTCTAACCCTCCTCCTGAGTCCACCCTCGCTCTCGAGGCACGCAGCACCTCACCAAACATCGCCTCAGTCGCTTTCGTCTGTGCTACAGTCCATGTGCACCTCTAAGCCACGTTGACTTTTCATTGTTCTTTTCGGTTCCAGCTGCTTTTCTATATATAATCCACCAAGTTGCCCGACCATGGGATACGCACGCACGCAAGACAGAGCCCCGCCCACCAACTCTAACCCTCCTCCCCGAGGCATGCACACTGCCTGCTCATATGCCCGCCCCATCTCCCCCATTGGACTTTATGATCGTGTCCGCGTGTGTCAGTGCCTCTCCTTTGCCTTCGATGGCTGTGTGACGGGGACAGGGAGGAGTAGTTTGAATCCAATTTGAAATTCAAGGTTTGTTTTCAAGCGACAGTCAGTTAGCAGTGCTGCAATTGTAGCTACCAGGGTATGCCTCACTCCGTGCGATTAGCCGTCGCCCCCGCACTGGCATTTCACTCCATTTCAAATTAAAGTATTTTTCAGGTGTAGTGTCGCTAATACTGTATCGATTTTGGAGAATGACACAGCGTTTGAAAGCTCATTTTACAATACATCCACCTGTATGCCTTATTGTAATGTTTGGAAATAGTTTTATTTTGAATTTTCACGTCACCGATACGTCGTTTTCGCCGTCTAGTATGTTTCTTACTCTTTGTTGTTGTTCAGAGAGACTCCAGCCTAACACAAATGCATGGATACAATCACTGGCGCTGGCGGCAGCAGCTTTTAATTAGTAACTCAAAATCAGGATGCGTCCTATAAACAGGTACACAGGTTTTTCCATGGTTTTTAGGGTCAAAAATATACATGGTATCGTCCTATATGCGGGTATTTACGGTATGTTTTAGCTATACTATGGGGCTTCGCTTGTCCACCCCCAGATTTGGTTTACCGGATATACAATTTTATTTTCATGGGAATTGTTATATATGCATTATTTTCACTTTTACTTTAAAACTTTTGTAAAAACAATATTTGGAATTAATTTTTCTTCAAAATCGCATTGAATTTTGATTCCGTGTTTGACTTACTTTGTGACACTGCAACAACAAACTGCCTGTGAGTGAATATCATTTCTTTCTCTCGAATAAATAAAATGACTTTCTCGAATGTTTGTCCATGTTCTTTCTTCTTCGCTTTGTCGTTGACGTGTCGTCTAGAACATACAAAATTATTGTCCTGATAACGTTTATAAGAGCTGAGAGCGCAGGAAGTGTGTTTGCCAAAAGCATTCACACGACTTAGGTTAGATGACCGAGGTCTTGGTTGAAAATAGTTGTAAGTAGGGCGTGACTTGAAAGAATCTCATGTTGAAAGTCTCCGTCTCACAGGACTTCATGCCGTGCCAACGTTTTAAGGAATCTTTTAATTCTTCCTGACAGCATGAATTAGATGATCCACAAGTCTCCGGCTTAAAGTTGAAATCCGAACAATATATTCAATCTCTTTTTGCTGTTCCATTATTTCACCGAGTAATAATTTCCATTTGTTTGTGCTAATGCAATCTTTCCTATCCTTTTTTTGAGACTTTCGAATTTTCGTACTTCCATTATCTCTAACCTGCAGTGCATGTGTACTGCGCCGTTTTAAAATTCTTTACGATGTTCTGCTTTGTCATCTACTCTTTGTCCTTTATTTCTGGCCCCGGGCATAGTTAAATCTCTTTCTCGCGGGACGTATAACGCTGCTCACATTGTGGGGGGGCTGAACGCACGCTAAGGAGTTGCGGTCGGATCAGCTGCTGTTGCTGGTGAGCTGCATGTTCTGCTTGTTGGGCTGCGCGTCGATCACTTTTTTTAATATATAATAGAGAGATACTTTTTTGTTTAAGTGTGTTAAACATTGTTTTGTCAGATTATTTAGTATTTCCACATTATGTGTATTTGCGTGTTTAGTGTTTTTGGTTATGTACCTTGTGTTTTTGAGGATGGAGCCACCATTATCGATGTCAGCTGGAGCATCGGCCCTCTGTCAATCTGTCAATATATTCAGGGCAGAGAGGTGAGAGGCTCATAACAGCATTAATGATTGTTGCAGGTCTTCTTTTTGTAAGTTTATTGATTTTTTTTTGTAATCTTTATTGGCTCTCTTGGATTGTATTCCTGATTCTCTGACTGGTGGTGTCAGTTTTTTTTGCAGTTGTCATTTTTTTATATATTTTATTTTATGTTTAAATTTCAAAAGTTTAATCTTTCGATTATATAGGACCCTTGATACCCATATACTTAGAAAAACGGCATTAAACTCCACATGCACTGTATCTATCTCAATAGAGTCTGGCTGCAGACCTCCAGTGGCAGACCCCCCTCTTTGGATTCTCTAGCTAAAAGACCCCATGATGTCATTCAAGAGCCTGTAGCTAGAGGTGGAGGTGATGTAATAATGTCACAGGGTCCTGCAGCTAAAGGAGCCACAAACGGGTCTGCCACTGGAAGTCTGCACCCAGACCTTTCATATCTATCCATCTATCTAATGGAAGGCACAGCATGGAGAAAACATTCAAATTGGGGATGCATACTACGCAGAGGGGAAGCACGCACACTGGCGCAGTGGGTAGTAGTACTGCTGCCTCGCAGTTAGGAGGCCCGGGTTCACTTCCTGGGTCCATCCCGCATGGAGTTTGCATGTTCTCCCCGTGTCTGCGTGGGTTTCCTCCAGGTACTCAGGTTTCCTCCCACAGTCCAAAGACATGCAGGTTAGGTGCATTGGCGATCCTAAATTGTCCCTGGTTTGTGCTTGGTGTGTGTGTGTGTGTGTGTGTGTGTGTGCGCGCCCTGCCCAGGGTTTGTTTCCTACCTTGCGCCCTGTGTTGGCTGGGATTGGCTCCAGTAGACCCCCCGTGACCCTGTAGTTAGGATATAGCGGGTTGGATAATGGATGGATGCATACTACGCAGAATAGTTTGTCATTTAAAATGGAATGGGACTCAAATTGTTATTGCTAGTTATAGAAAACATGCAAGTTTCTAATTTGTTTTTTCTGCTTAGGAATCAAAGCCTTCAGGGTGTGCCTTGGCTGGAATCTGCCATGGAGGAGGCACCAGGACATCCTACTGTATCAAGGGCTTCATTGTTTCACTTCAGCCTCCAGTTCTGATGTCACTACATTGGTTACCCGTTTCATTTAGGATTGACTTTAAAATACTGCTTATAGTTTACAAAGCCTTAAATAATCTGCTCCATCTTATATATCAAAATGTCCGACACCTTAAACTCTAAATTGTAACCTTAGATCTTCAAATGAGGGTCTGCTTAGAATTCTGACAGGTAACCTTAAAAGAAGTGGTGAGGTGGGTGGCCTTCTGCTGTTATGCACCTCAAATCTGGAATACGAGTTTACGGCTAGAAATTCGCCAGGCTGATATGGTGGAGCTCTTTACAACACTGCTAAAAACCTGTCATTGTAACATGGCTTTCTCATAGCTTCACTTTAGTTTAATCCTGATACTCTGTATTTGCATTTAATTTTCAATATCATTCCTAGTGCCTCCACAATCCGTACTAACCCCTACTTTCTCTGCCGTTCTTTTTACGGTTTTCTGTGGTGCTGATCTGCACCCCCACCACCTAATCAAAGCACCATGATGTCCCTCCATTGATGGATTAAAGGCCAGAAGTTCACATGACCGTCATCATCAAGTTCTTCCATGTGGAGCCTGAATACCACGAGGACTGATTGAGGTCATTGATGTTAGGTAGAATGCCTAGAGGGGGCTGGATGGTCTTGTGGGTCTCGGACCCCCAGCAGATTTTTTTCTTTTCTCCAGCCATCTGTAATTTTTTTTTTTTTTTTCTTTCCTTCCTGGTCATCGGACCTTACTTTTATTCTATTTTAATTAGTGATCCCTAATTTTATTTTATTGATTTTGCCTTTTTTCTCTTTCTTCATCATGTAAAGCACTTTGAGCTCATCATTTGTATGAAAATGCGTGACCTAGAAATAAATGATGTTGTTGTTATTGAATTTTTTTGCTGGCTACATCAGACAGAGATCATAGGGAGCGCTCAAACACATACCCACAATCACTCCCTATAAGCTAATTTAGAGTTACATGTTAAGCCCATGTGGACATTCGGAGAACATACAAATTGGCTTATACTGAAAAAAGCTGCTTGCCTACAGAGTAGTCAGTGGGTCAGCACTGGTTTATATGGAGACACCCAAGAGGTCCTGTGCTCGTTCTCGCCAACTCTGTTTGGCATCAAACCTCACTTCAGACTCTCTTCATTCGTAGCTCCTCACTGATGACTGAATGAGCTGCTGACTCTCTCAGGGAGCTTAAGAAGCGTTCAAAGTCTCTCTTGTTCTGTTAATGTATCTCTAACTGATATTGGCTTTTTCGATAGTTTCCTGTAACTAATGGCTATGTCACCTCACGTAATTTCTCTAGACATTTTCAGTCGCATTCATTTTCATAATCTTAGCAAGTCAGAGGCGGTCACCTAATGGGACATATCCAACGACTCACTCCAACTAGTCTGCGACTCTCACACATGTTGGATTTGGTCTTTAGTCATAGGGGTGGGCTCTGTATGCATGAGAGTGGACAACCAATAAATGCTCAGCTGGAAGTACAAGGCATATAAAGCAACAATAAGAAATAAGACACATGGGGGTCTGGACCTCTCAAATAGAAGAGAAGCTCATCTATCTGATGTCTTGGGTTGTACAAGCCACAGCGGAACAGAGTTTGCAGCTGAACCTGCCACCGCCGTTAACCCTTCATACAGCATCATGCCCCAATAATGGACACTGTGCTGGAAGATCAGCAGTTGGTCGGTAAAGCAGACATGTCCAGCGATTTTCATTCATTTAAACTGAGAGGGTCCAGCGACGCAATCAGCAGCTGCAGTCCATAGATCTGACATAGGCCACGACTGTTAGTCGTATAAAGTGAAATCGGCTTAACTCTTTCAGGGCTGATGTCGACTTCTGTCAAAAGGAGGAGTTGACGATGGTAATTGACTGTAAACTGTGACAAAACCAAGTGTTCTGTTTTAGGTAGACTCTCGTGGATTAAATTGAAACTTGGGTTCCTTTATAGAATGCGTTCTGCATTTACATCATCTGCTAGGAAAACTTTGGTTCAAATGACAATCCTTCCCTTGTTTGACTATGGTGATGTTATTTACAGATCAGCATCCAAAGGCCTGCTTCAGAAGCTCGATGTTCTTTATCACTCTGCCATCCGGTTTATAACAAATGCTCCTTTCAAAACCCATCATTGTACCCTGTATTCTTCTCTCAACTGGTCTTCCTTGTACACCCGCCGTAAAGTCCATTGGCTTATGATTACTTACAAAACTCTCCTTGGTTTTTCCCCTCCTTATTTACAGGAATTGTTACACTTTTCTTCTTCTGTGTATAATACTCGTTCTGCTAATCTGATTCTGCTGACAGTTCCTAAGGCTACTTCTGTACTTGGCCTGTCGTCTTTTCAGAACGCTGCTGCTAGAGACTGGAATGACCTGCAGAAAATGTTAAAACTGAATAATTTCATTCCTAAATCAGTTTTCCAATCACGGATTTCAGCTTATTATAAAGATGTGTGTCGCTGTTACTTAGGCTAGCTGCTCCAATTCACTGCTGCTCTATTCATTGTTGCTCCAATGTTCTTATTGTTTATATAATATTTTTATGACATTTTTTTTTTTTTTTTTCGTAATTTTGTTTATATTGTATATGTGTATCTTTCTTAATATGTTTTTGCCCTTTCCAGGCCACAGTTGTAAATAAGAAACATGTTCTTAATCTGTTTTGCCTGGTTAAATAAAGGTAAATAAAATAAAAACAATAAAATCGTTGCTAGAAGGAAAAAGTTATCTGCATTAGTTTGACTGAGATTTCCTGCACTTGTGTGAGTAGCAAGGTGCAAACAGAAGCAAAAATGGCACTGACATTTAACGAGAGATCAAAGTGAATGCATAAAGCAAACTACTGCGTGGATGACGTTTTGCCTATTATCTCTGAACTGGACTATGACTTGTCGGACTCCGATTTTGACACAAGTGATCAAAAACGAATGTGAGATTGAGTCTTCAGTTGACTGGTCCCCAGCTAATCATGGCGCTGGAACGGGTTCATGTAGCTGATATGCTTACGGCAATGTTCGCCAGGGAGGAGTGCCACTTAACAATGATAAGAGGTAGAAACTACACTGCAATGCCTCACCCACGTGAAGACAGCTTGGCAGCAAGCCTACCGCACATTCTTGTCAAACTGGCTGCCACAGCATGCAGCAACAGACGTTTTATGTTGATTTCTGTGTGAAATCATTGCTTTTCATAAAGTGTTTTTTTTTTTGGAAAAAATATTCAGCCCTCAAAGAGTTTAGGAAAATGTTAACCAGATGTGTGTTTTTCTGTTTGGTTTAGAGCTTTTCATGTGATAGTCAATTTTGTAACCCTCATCTTAGAATAGTCTCCCCAGATTAAACGTTTACTCAATCATACTGACTTCTTTGGTAAGTTGCTTTGGATAAAAGCATCTGCTAAGTGAGTAAATGTAAATGTAACAACTCGAAATCAATGAGGTCTTCAGTTTCACACACAGTTACTGACTGCTAAGCTCTCTTCCTTGTCTGAAGATCTCAAACGATGCTCGTCAAAGAACTAAACGGCCATTTGTTTAAAGGGCTGACACAAACTATATACAGCGTCTTCACACAGCTAACAAAAACTGCTTCTTTCTTTATTGCTCATCACCAAAATTATGGACTCTCATACAAGTAAATGCACACAATCAGTATACTTCTTCTGCAACATCCGTGTCACCAATGAGTGCAGGACAAGCTCCAGGAAGATACTGTCAGGTTGGTGGACATGGAACTGATGCTCATATACTGCACCATAAAGCTGGCATGACCTTTGCTCATTGAAATGACGGTGGTGACAGGACAAAGCACACAAACAAACAAACAAACAAACAAACAAAAAATAATTGACAGCAAGCAAAGCAAGCCAAAGCAGGGTTGGGGGGGGGGGGGGGATGGAAAAGTGGGTGTGTGGGGTTGAATATCTCAGTATAGACATTTTAGGCATCAAAACCATAGATTATACAGTTAGATCACTTGGCCATCGCACATTATTAGAACACAAGCTTTTAATTGCAGAGGTTAGTATGTTAAGAGACATCTTACAATACGTGAATGAAGTCAAATGTGAAGGATATCTTACATTTCTCATGACTCTTGCTGGTCTGTAAGAGAGAAAGAGACATGTTAGACATGCTAGTGTAGAACAATAGTCATTTTAGCCACCATTATTTTGACCACTGTAACTTACTGTGAGAAATGCACTTGGATAAGATGAGTGTAAGACGCATGTGGAGATAAAATGGCATGAAAGGTTGTTAACCGCTCCATACAACAGATTTTCGGATTTGCTTTTCCACTTGCGACTTAAACTCGACTAAGTCTGGTTCTCCATTTTATTTTCTCTCCCCACTACCCATGAAATTTCCATCCAGAGCACGGTTACTAGTGTGTTACGTGGAACCCACACAGTCGAGAAAACCTTCAGCAAGGCCATCGTTATGTTACGATTATAGATTTGTTTCATCCTGTTTTTATGTTGTTCTAGGTGGGCTGTTGTGCCGTCTTCTTTTCTTTATGGATTACTGCCATGTTGGAGACTTATGTTTTGGATGCGGTTCCCAGAGTTCACGCATCGTGACGTCACCACCTAACATGTTTTAAAAGCCACCAAAACATGTGCAAAACATCTAAGAAAAAAACCTGCGCGTCATCTCATGCTGTTAGATTTAATTTTACTGTTCTTTCTACCCTCTAATTCTGATTTACAACTTGTGCTTCTCATGGCTCTAGCTATGTGTGCTCTTTTTGGCTCACAACCTATCAATGTTCTTTGACTACAATTCTGACGTTTGTTATTTAATGATCATGTTCTTGGTTATGAGCCCTGTGTGAGTTCTGACTTCCCCATGTCCTTTTCGGATTCCATTCTCTGTCAAAACTGCTGATGCCTTACATAAGCATACAGGAGACTTACTAGAATATTCTTTTGTTTCAGCGTGACCTCTGGTTCCTTGTACTGTAGATAGATGTGGACACCCAAGACTACATATTGTTCTCCCTTTGGTTGGAATCTTTTTATAATACTTACCACCTGGTAATTAAGACGTTTTCCACCTATACATGTATCCATTATTTTGGTGGGTGATAGTCATGGTGGCAACAAACTGAACAGGTCAGGCCACCCTTCTCTTTCCTTAGAACTCAGCTTGACTTCACTTGTGAACAAAGCATCAATTGCCATAAAACAGCAAATGAACAGTACCGCTTGGATGGAGATGCTGCGATTTCCTCCATTCCTTAATTAATACTAAACAAAGAAAACGGTGAACCCTCTCGTTACCAATCTACAGAGGAAGACTTCACAGTGAAGCAAACATGCAATTTCCCAAAAACTTGAAGTATGCAGTGGATCTGGAATGGGCATAGAAGGAGAACGTGAACAAATGCATGTATTGTGCTCCACTCAGCTGAAGCCGGGATTTGGAGGTGTAGCCACCATAACACACAACGCAGTGGACTTCAGAGAACAGAGTGAGGTGATGAGCTCCCTGCTGCTAGAATATAAGCCTAAAATGAGTGAGCGTACAGAATATGGGAATAAAGCTTGTTAGTATATGGCATGAAGCAGGCAGCATGTTAAGTGACAAATGGGAAACCTGCCCATCTGGAAAATGAAATACCAAATTGCAACAAGCCAATGACTGCACGAGTGGCGTTGACATTACCTCATCCTCGTGTTCCTGATCCGAATCAGATTCCTTTTCATTCCAAAAAGCAGCAGACAGAAAAGAGCAAGCACAGCACAAATTGGTCAGAAAGAGTTAGTACAATAAAACCCCCAATTCAGCTTTTATGGCAGTCAATGTGTTACACTTACAACAAACAAAGCTGGTCCATCTCAGAAAAAAAACACACCACAAAAAACAACACACACACACACACACTTAAGAAAGGCAGTTCATTTGGCCTAATAGATGCCCGAGGGTAATTCATTATACCTTCACGTAAGCAGGTAGCGTTATGTTCAGGTTACAAATGGCGTGCTGTGCCAAGCCTCTGTAGGATCTTGGTTCCTTCATGAATGATAGGCGCCCACAGGGGTCTTGAGTGCTGTCTCGGACCTAAAAACAGGGGGGAAAAAAAAAAAGTATGAGATCCTTTGTAACGTGTAGTGGGGAAGAGGAGCATTGCAATGTAAGTAATGGCCAACTAATAGGAAGAGGAAAAAGGAGAAGTGTCGTATTTCCCCAACAGTAGGCCGTGGCTTATACATTAATTTTACAAATCTGCGTATTGGGTGCGGCTTGCTTAAATGGGGCGGCCTATCTAAAAAACATTTCAGTCGCCATTCCTTGTGCCTTTATTTTGATGGCTATTGTTGAAACTATCCGATTGTCCTCACGCTACGCGAGAATCCATTCTGTAAGTCGCTTCTCTAAATCTGGCCAATTTGTTTTACTTGTACGCCTTGCACGCGGTGGAAGTGTGTGCAAAGCTTCCTCATCTTTCCGCCAATTTCTGATTTGTTTTTCATCTACTTCAAAGTGGCGTCCAGCTGAACGATTGCCGTTTTCTGGAGCTTAGATCCTGCAGCGTAGGACTTGCGTTACGGCATGGTATTGGTAAGCGCAAAATTTTATCTATTTAATTGTTCACGCTCAACTATAATGTCACTATAGATTTGCAAAGGCCTACAGGGGCGTGCCAAATTAGATGCTTTTACTTCAGATTGGTAAATTCAGTAACGCCACAGCTAATAACATGGGGCGGCTTATCTTAGAGTTTTAAAACATAAATGAGCATTTTTTGCAGCTTATAGAATGGGGCGGCCTATAATGTGGGGCGGCTTATCGTCGGGGAAATATGGTATACGCTCTGTATGCAAGTCTTTAAGACAGAGCTGAGATCTTAGAGAAGTGTCACCATGAACAGTAATAAACATAAAATTTGGACCAGCTCAATGTCTGCAAAATTTCATTCCAACCAATTCACCCCTGCCAGTAAAGGACTGAATTAGTGATAAAAGTCTCCATCTTGTGCTGTGGTAGGGACAATGCTGGACTCCTCCTTTGCCCTTCTCTTTAAACAAAGCCCTAAACCTGTCCTTAGGTTTTTTGTGATGAATCAGTTTGTGACTCTACATCGGGGTGTCGCACTCCAGGCCTGGAGGGCCGCAGTGGCTGCAGGTTTTCATTCCCACCCTTTTCTGAATCAGTGACCAGTTTTCACTGCTAATTAACTTTTTTCCCTTCATTTTAATAGCCCTATTTTTAAGGATTCAGTTCTCTGAATTGATTCCTCTCTTCATTAAATGACAGCCAAACAGAAATGAGATGTGAAACCAGACGACAGATGACCAGCTAAACAGGGATTTCAAACTCCAGCCAATCTCTTAATAAGAAGCTGATTCTTGCTGTTAATTAAACTCGTTATTTAATTTTATGGCTTGTTGCTGCTCTCATTCTGCCACAGCAGACATTTACAAAACTGATTGATTTTTCTGTTTTTTCTAAGAACATCGTCCAAATGTTTTGGTGACCTGAGAGATCAACCTTACCGAGACCCTCACCTTTCTTTATTTTCAGGTATTGTGTGATGGGCACAGGTGAGCTGGTCACGTGGCGGCTCGTTTTGTGTCTCATTATTGTTTGGCTGCTAATTAAGGAAGAAGAGACAAGCAAGGGGCCTGAGTCAAGTTAATTCAAACTAAGGCAAAAGAAGTTAATCAACAGCAAAAACTGGTCTGAAGCAGATGGTTAGAATGAAAACCTGCAGCCACTGTGGCCCACCAGGACCGGAGTCTGACACCCATGCTCTACATGATTTTATTCCTTGTAAAACTGACGGATATTACAAGATACCTTGATAAAAAGTGCAAGTCTGTTTTCCTTGAAGGCGTAGAAACTGAACAGGTGATGTTGACCACTCTTTGTTAATGGAACGAGATTGCCAAAGCAGTCTGCATATATTGGTTTTCCCTCTAGCACCTAAAGAGAAAGAGGAGAGAATATAGGTTATATATTATTATTTCATGACTGTGGGTTTTCTTTCAACAAACACAAAAAAGTAATTCATATGGAAAAAAAAAATGGTGGTCAACTAAATTGTACACTACTTACAGACAATGCAGGCTGGCATGGAAAAAAACGCATGTTTGTAAGCTGGCAAATACTATAAAATAAGGCAAGCTCAATTTAACATTTACAGATACCTAAAAATGATCTACAGATACCTGAAAATATGTCTGTGTCTGGAATCCTCAGTGTATTTTCAGATATCTCAAATTCTTTTTAAGACATTTTAAAATGACATCCTGGTCACTCTCAGATATCTGAAAGTACTGTTTTGTAAGAAATCTTAAACGCATTTTCAGATATCTTGAAATCAATCCCGGTTCCCGTCGAGACATCTCAAATATATTTAGGGACATCATAAAATGACTCTTGGCACAATAAATGCAACTTGAGGAGTCTCAAGATGACCTCCTGTAAAATTGCCTGTGTTTTAAATAGGGCTTCCGACATCAATTTCTGATATCTTGAATTGCACAGTTAGTTACTTTACAGTATCTCAATATTGTCTAGATGTTATTTTAAGATAACACAATATGTCAAGTAATCTCACGTTCTAAACCAATTCATCCAGACCAAGGTCACGGTCTGGGGATGCTGGAGCCTATCCCAGCTAGCACAGGCTGCAAGGCAGGAGCAAATCCCAGACAAGGCGCCGGTCCATCTCAGGGTGAAAATACACACACAGGGCCAATTTAGTATTGTCAATTCACCTAACCTGCATTTCTTTGGACAGTGGGTGGAAACACACACACAAACACGGCAAAAACACACAAATTCCAAGCAGGGAGGACTCAGGACCTGAACCTTGATCTCTATACTACAAGGCAGCAGTGTGCTTACTGCACCACCGTGCCGCCCTATAACACAAAACGCATTTTAGATATCTTCATATTGACTCACATTAGAAATATCTTGAAATACAGTTTTAGATATCTCAGATTATTTAACTGATATCATAAAGTGGGTTTCTGCTCTGTGTGAGAGATCCATTAATGTTTTTTGAGACATCTCAAGTAGATACTTTAAATAGCTTCTGGACTTTTTAAAAAATATCTTAAACTTTATTTGAAGACATTCTCTGAAGTATTATTTTCCAATGTCTCAAATGCAATTCATCTCAAAATTCCTTCTTGCACATTTCAAGACATCTTAATTCGGTTTCCAATTTTCTCTCTGACATCTTCACATATCCTCCTGATCGTTACCATCTTTGTTATTTCCAGATTTCCACTTTTATTGCCCACATCTCGCTGTCATTCAGCATACTACCTCTCACACAAATGTCATTAGTGACAATTGAAAAAGGCAAGTCTGGAGTCACATAGAGTTTCACAAAAGTGGCACTAGAAATGCATCATGCAGGTGATTTCACAACTACGAAACTCGCTAAAAAGAAATATTTTGAGACTTTGAAGTTTCTTTTTGAGTGGAACACAATGAATATTGGTCCCTAAAGCCTCATCACAGGTCCACGTTGATCTGCGTTCTTTTCTGCAGCTGGGAAGGTAAAGAAGTTAATCACCTGTCACCTCATGTATAACAGTGTGCGTAGAATTCACACTAAAACATGGCGTATGGTCTCAACTGGAAATGTGCGTAGGCACAAAAAAATCCAGATGTGCAGAACTGTGTGTATGCAAGATTCCACGCACTTCCACTTTATTAATCCCAATAAACATGAAATTTAATGCATGTGCCTGCGCCTACAGCCTCACCCCGACTCCTTTTAGAATTTCACATTATTACATCTTTGGGATCATAATTGGCAGAGGGAGGAATCGTATTACCTGACTAAATTGGGCAACTCAACAAAAAGAATGACTGCATGTGCCAGGAAATGAGTCTTGCAATTTAATATTATTTTTTTTCTTCGCTAAAGATCTTCATTTAAATGCTAAATGACAGGCAGGCGTATATGGAATTAAAGCATATAAATCCTTCAAGGCAGAAAATAAACAGCTCTCTTCTTGTGTTGATAGCACAGATTGTACTGGAAGTAAAATGCAGTTCGTTTTTCAAATGTTTTTCCAAAGTCAAACACTGTGTTCAGTTTTTACAAATTTAGTTTTGCGTAAATTGTTTCCATTTTTTTTTCCTTTAATGACAGAGAGGTTCCTTTAGAAGTCACACTGTGGGGACAGCTCCTGGAATGTCTTCCGTGTCGCTCTCACCCTGGAAATCATTGCTGTGCTGGCATCTCCGTTTGCATTTATCACACCACCCAAGTTAGCAGAACTTTGGTAAGTTTTGCACAAAAATCCTCCCAGCTGCTATCTAAGTTTACATATGCTACACCAGCACTCTGCACCACTCTAACACACTCACCACCACTACAGTATGTCTCTTTTGTATCCAGTTTGGATTCAGTTTCTCCCAGCACCTCTATTGCACCCACCTCTTCCATGCCTGCTGCCCCTTCACTTCCAAACATCACCTTGGCTGAATACAGTAAACATGTACAGTGAAAATAAAAACGTTCAGGATGCAGAACATGTAAGCCGTCCTCTAAAATAAGCCAGAAATTCACAGTGAACAGGTGTAAGGAGGGCAGCTTACCTCCACATCTCTGCTTCTGGCCACCTCTGTGAAGTTCTCCTGCTGCTCCAGTGTCTTGTCTACTTTGTCATCGGTCATACAGAAGCACCTTAACCGAGCTTCAATGGGGTCATGGGATTTGGCAAAGATTACAAATTTGGCCATATAGGGTACACATATAATCTCTCTGTACACTTGTGTGGCAAACGTTACAGACTCCTGAATCTGTCGGCAGTCTATTAGCCAAAACCTTTGGAAAAACCAAATCAAGAGGAAAAAATGATTAGAGACCTTCATGGAATGGATACTCCAAGTCAGGTATTTTATTCAACAGAATATATAGCTAAACAGAACATATAAAGCTTGCTATTTACTACATCACATACTGTATATTACACACTGTGTATACTCTGAACCTAAACACAACCAAGGAGGCAAAAACTCAAAAAGTAAAATAGGATTGTGTTTAAGTAAAGTCTAGTACAAGGAAGAACACAAAGAGTAACAGAAAAGGGTCAAATCTTCTTCTTCTTTTGGCTGCTCCCATTAGGGGTCACCACAGCGGATCATCTTTTTCCATCTCTTCCTGTCCTCTCCATCTTGCTCTGTCACACCTGTCACCTGCATGTCCCCTCTCAGCACATCCATAAACCTTCTCTTAGTCCTTCCTTTTCTCCCCTTGCCTGGCAGCTCTATCCTTAGCACCCTTCACTCATTATACCCAGCATCTCTCCAAACCAACACAATCTCGCCTCTCTGACTTTGTCACCAAACTGTCCCACCTGAGCTGACCCTCTAATGTCCTCATTTCTAATCCTGTCCATCCTCGTCACACCCAATGCAAATCTTAGCATCTTTAACTCTGCCACCTGCAGCTCTGTCTCCTGTGCCACCGTCTCCAGCCAATATACCATAGCTGGTCTCACTACCGTCCTGTAGACCTACCTTGTCACTCTTTCTGATCCTCGTCTGTCACATATCATTCCTGAAACTCCACCCTGCCTGCACTCTCATCTTCACTTCTCTTCCACACTCCTCGTTACTCTGTACTGTTGATCCCAAGTATTTAAACTCATTCACCTTCCTGCACCATCACCTCTCAACTGACCTTCCTCTCATTTACACACATGTATTCTGTCGTGGTGGTCCTACTGACCTTCATTCCTCTCCTCTTGAGAGCAGATCTCCACCTCTCCAGGGTCTCCTCGACCTGCACCCTACACTTGCTACAGAGCACAATGTCAAAAGGGTCAAATAATGCCAACTTATACCCCCAACTTGGGCTTACATTTTAAAGGGTAATCACCTCAACTGATGACAAATTGAATTGAAGAATAGCCTGAAGTTAACCATACTTTACATGTTAAATATACCATCACAAGCAGCTCTGTAGTTTGTAGCTAATCATAAAACCATAATATCTACAAGCCAACATGGATGTTTTTTTATTAAAATTGCGAAAAAAAACTTGATCATTCACATGCATGGAAGAAAATGTCGTCCCCTTTACTGCAAGTGACATCTGAGCTGTCATCATTACCATAAGAAATGTTGCTGCATATTACCTTGCCGATACATTAGTGGTGAAGGAAACGCACTGATTAACAAATGTTAATGGAGTTGTTCCTGTGATGTCTTCCCATTGTGCAGGAGTTGTACCACCTAAAGGGGGCAAAAAAAAAAAAACAATCCAGTGAATTAATCACTGCAGTTAATCCTTCAGCATCAACCAACCATGTATCCATGAAGCTGAAGAGAATCTAAGTGACATGCTGCATTAGTTCAAAATGTTCTGCTGCTTATTTTTGCTTGTACTCAGCATCTGATTCTTCACGTTTCAGTGTCCAACGATAGTCAGCCAACTGTAGGACAAAGTGAGCATTGGCTGTTCTGCTAGGCTTTAGTGGCAAACCAGGCCTGTTGAGGCAGCAGATTTAACAGACATCCAGCTGCTCACAACACCCACTTGGATTACAAACTATGTGACTGAACTGCAGCTTGTACCAGGATCTGCTTGGACTGCATCTGATAACAAAGGTGTAAATCAGAGTTCAAGTGACATCTTTCCAGAGACTTCTCTGCAGATTTCTTGACTGAGAAGGTGCAGAAGAAAGACTTGTAACTCATGGAAAGACACCTCTGATGGACAGAAGAACTCACCTATGAGGAGACGCTAATTTTGCAAATGGAAAGGACTTTAATCCAATCATTCCCTTAAAACTCTTTGCATCATCCTAAAGATTCCTTTGGGGGAACACTCTCTGGCTCTCTCAAGGGAACTCTGAAGGAAGTCCCACAGAACTTCTGCTCTCACACTCCATAATGACAGACCCCGTGGAGGTTGTAGTGAGGGACAGAATTAAAACAAAGCTGTCTGCCATTATAAGCAATGCTGCACACCAACACCGAGGACTTTCAGCTACTGAATTATTCAGCAGAAGTGTGTCAGGAAACACTACAGGGGCTTCTTGATATCAACAGAAATACGTCTGTGTGAGGTCTCACTGGCTGGGACAGCCAAGTCAGAGCTTTTCTTTCTTTTTTTGTGTTTAGACCCGTGTGTGTGTGTATTTATTTACTTGCTTATCTACCTATTTATGTATTTAAAGAGCCTCTGTAAAAGGCCAAATAAATGTGTTTCTCTTTCTTTCTTATCCATTAAAGATTGTCAAGTTTTCTGTTCCACCTCCATGGCTCAGTTGTTTGTTCATGCATTCAGACCCACCTAACTGGCTGCCACTCAAGCACTGGACCCGGTACCAGCCTGCTACTACTCAAGAATTTAGCCCCACTCAAGACTCCAGCTCCACTCAGATGGCTGCCATTCAAGATTCTACGCCTGCCCAGGCAGTTGCCACTCAAGAACATAAGAAATAAGAAAACGAGAGGAGCCGACTCAGTCAGTTTGTCGCTCGCTTGTTTGGCTATCTCTATATTTAAAGACTGGAAAGGTTTCAGCTTCAACTGCAAGGCTCAAACGGTTTGTTCCAGATTCCCACAACTCCTTGCATTGGGAAGTGCTTTCCGGCTTCAGTCCTGAATGAAAATCCCCAACCAAATTACGAGAAGAAAACGGAATGAAAAGTGTATCAAAACTCCTCAGAGGTACAGAAGAACTTCAGTATACTTTCTCAGATGTGAAAGGGTTGTGGGTCATTAACTGCAAATAAGAGTAACAATCAATATTTACTCTGGATTTTGTACTAATCAATAAATTAAAAATAAGCCAACTATTTACAGCACCCAATAATTGGCGATTTTCAGAGCTCATAGCAGTGTGCTCAGTTCACAGTGGCAATGAAAACACAGTGAGAGCATCAAAAAAAAATCAATACACATACTTATTAATAAGGATATTAAACATATTTTCACAGCTGCACTATACAACATCTTCAACATTGTAAAATGGTAAATCTGCCTATCTGCTAGGCTACTCTATAAGGCCGTGTCACCAGAAGCACACCTAAACACACATTAAACCAAATTACAACCCATATGTATGAAGGTTGAGTGCAATTATGACTTTAAACTATGGGGCTAACACAGCAAGAGAAAAGTATTGACACTTCAATCTTTTCTTTTTAATCTCACAAGACAAAAACAACATCAAAGTTATGGTTAGAGTTATTTCATCTAGATTATTTAATCTATGGCAGAAAGCGATCAGTTTTATGAAATCACAGATGACATGTATTGTGTATTTCTTACTTTACGACTTCTTATCTGTGTAATTGATGGTGCATGTCTGCATTTCTCTCTTACACAATAAAGTGCAGTCATAATAAAATAAAAATAAAGGACCATTTATTCCCTAATTAGCCATCTATCTTGGAAACGTAACAATCAAGCAAGGTCATTATGTGTTAGCTTGGTGTGCATTTTTAATATCCCAGCAGTGACTGTGCACTTTACAAACACCCGTCTTTATTTCCTCATTTCAGAACATCAGACAGTCAACGGTGACTACATAAGTCGTACCTGTAATACTGCATAGTAGTCGGAGTGTTGGAGTATCTCCCCCGTATCCATTCATCATTCCGTCGGTGGAAGATTTAGGAACTGGAATTGTCATAGTGATTGGCTTGTGGAATTTCCTTCTTCTGGGTTCCAAGGTGACAATAGGGCTAAACGTTGCTTTGTTGCCCAAAATCTTTCTCACAACCTCATTACTCATTGGCTGGGCCTAAAGACAGACAGACAGAGAGACAGAAAAAAATAAGCAATTCAATTATTTCCATGGCAAACTAATATAACTATTCTACTATTCATTAATATTGTGCTTGTGCCAATGTTTGAAAAAAACTTTTGCATGTATTTTTAATAAATAAATGATCATTTGAACCAGGAACTTGTGTCTGTGGAACACTGTTGGGGGTTATGGGTGCTGCAACGCCACCAGGGCTCTAGATGGCGACTAAAATGGTCACCAATGCGACTTGATTTTCTATTTTGCGACTAGTTTTTTCATTCCAGTCGCCGGTGGCGACTCTCTCTCTCAATCTAAGAAAAGTTTTAAATTTAAAGCAGCAGAAACGGCTTTTAATTATGTGCGAACACTCTCAGCCCGCGTCTGCCTTTCCTATTACACTATCACGTGATTAAAGCCAAACCGAAGCGAGGCGTCATTTGACACGCCCACTCTGCTTCAAACGTCATCTCGCTAACTGCTGCGGATAGGGATCTGAAACAGAAGAGAACCGGGCCACGACTACCCCTCGAATTCCGTCCTAACTTTCCACGTAACACGCTAAATGTTCTAAGTTTCCATGTAACACGCAAAATGGCCAAACGAAAAATTTCCGACTTTTTCTCAATGCCCACTCGTCCAAATCCTGCCTTGTCTACTTCTGAACGAACCGAAGATAATAAAGTCAGTAGGTTATCTGAGGTACAGCCACCGGCGTCCAGAAATGTACAGTTATTAAAGGATGACAACTCCGTCCCGTTAGCAAAGTCTTCTGCGCCAGCGGCTCCGACGCCTGGAAGACAGTTTAAGGGCCGATTTATACTTCACGCTCAGAACGCGTATGCGCCCGCATCATGGCTGCCACGCGTTCCCAGCGTTAATTTCACGCGTCCTCTGAGCAGGTCCTCAGAAATTAACGCGACGCGTGCGCGAGTGTGCTAAAAGTCGGAACGTGACGTCAGAGTCTCTCTTTACTATCTACATGTGACAGCAAGCCTCTATGGAGATCCTTCGGGGATCGATGTGCGCGCTTTGCTGTTTGATGAATGGTTCAAAGCGGTGAAGCAAAATGGCGACATACAGATGCATTCGTGGTGCTTTTATATTCAAGCGTCGCATATTCCCGATCGTAATGACACAATACATTTTAAAAGTCTCACATACCACCTTTTGTGCCGTCTATTTTTTATTTTTTTACTTTACCTGTTGTCGGGTCCAAGAAGCTCGTAGCGATTAAAAACTGGGATGACGTTTACGATGGTCTGCTTTAATAATAAAGTAAACTACGAGGTTAAAGTGGACATTTCGAGATTAAAGCCGAAATTTCCACTTTAATCACAAAATACACGTTTTCACCGTGTCTTTTATTTTTTTCTCAGTGGCTCAAATACAGCACTATACATTATGTTGCCGATGTGAAGTGAAATGTATCGTGTCATTACGATCGGGAATATGTGACGCTTGAATATAAAAGCACCACGAATGCATCTGTATGTCGGCATTTTGCTTCACCACATCGAAGCATTAATCCCGTAGGATCTGCATAGAGGCTTTCTGTCACATGTAGATAGTTCCCGAACGTAATGACACGATACATTTTAAAAGTCTCACATACCATCTTTTGTGTCGTCTTTTTTATTTTGTTTATTTTTGCAACTTAACAACAGCAACATAATGTATAGCGTTATATTTGAGCCAGAGAAAAAAATAAAGGACACGGTGAAAACGTGTATTTTGTGATTAAAGTGGAAATTTCGGCTTTAATCTCGAAATGTCCACTTTAACCTCGTAGTTTACTTTATCATTAAAGCAGACCATCAAACGTCATCCCAGTTTTTAATCGCTACGAGCTTCTTGGACCTGACAGCAGCGGAAAGCAGCAATAGATCGCCACGCAGAACAAATTAAATGTATGATATTCCAACTCTCTGCACATTTAGAATCTTTAGATTTATACTTGATTATCACTTTCATGATGAAATGCATTAAAGTGTGTATATTACATTTTACATATAATTTCGTTTAAATAATGAATACTGTTAATTACACACATGGGGGAATAATTACACACAGAGGGGTGTCACGGTGGTGGAGCGATAGCACTGCTGTCTCGCAGGGAGTTATGTTGCTGGTATTTCCTGCTTGTATTCCACACTGTGCTCCGGTTTCCTTCCAAAGATATTCAGATTTAGGGATATGGTGCCGCTAAAATGACGCTAGTGTATGTGTGTGCTTATATTCACTTTGCGATGAGCTGAGGCCTCGTCAAGGGACTGTTTCTCACTCGTGCCCAATGCTTGCTGGAATGGACACATCCCTGGATTGATGGATTTAATCAATAAACATTCTTTTCAGAGATATTGCGGTAAGGTGTCATCAGAATTTAATAGGTTTTCTAGGCAATTCACAACACAGAGAAGCCGAACATGTTCTCACTGTGATAATATCTCGCACTGCCACCTGGTGGATTCCTCCAGATTTACGTAAAGTACGCGCGCAAGTATGAACACTACAACGCTTGCGTAGCAGGAGCGTCCGCTGCAGCATGCGTCGGGTCGCGTGAAGTATAACTCCAGCCTAAAGCGACTTGGTTACGGTATGACAAGGGAAAGATGTACTGCAGCTTTTGTGCACAACCCGAACAAGAAATTGCTGGTAAAACAGAATTCATTTGTGGTACGAGCCATTTTAAAAAGGAAACTGTGAAAATGCATGGTGAGAGTAAGAAACACAAGAATGCCAGAGACTGTGTGATCGCTAGGTCTGCTCCTCGTGACACCCCCATAGCAAAGGCAGTGCAACGTGCTTGTGAGAAAGTGACAGAAAATGAGATGAAAGAATTAAAAATAAAACTCAATGCAGCATATATGATTGCACGGGTAGAAATACCGTTCACAAAGTTTAAATCTCAAATTCTGCTGATGAAGAAGAATGGCATGGATGTGTCAAAAACATACGATAATGATACAGCATGTGCAGAGTTTGTAGGTTGCATTGCAGATGAATTAAAAAGTAATGTGCTGGAAGAAGCTTTAAAGGTTAACTACATCTCTGTTATAACTGATTGTGGAACAGATGTCTCAGGGAAAGGCAATGTCATCACATACTGTAGGTATGTTGTATCTGATGGAACACCTAAGACTCATCTAGTAGGTTTGGCTCAGATTGATTATGGTCATGCAGAAGGGATTCAAAACACCATTAAATCACTGCTTCAGAATGCTGACCCAACCAACCCAAATTGGTGGGTACATAAAATGAGTGCCTTTGGAGCAGATGGTGCAAGCGTGAACATGGTTGCAACGGGGGAATAGGGGCACTTCAGAAAAGAGAGAGGTGAACATGCTCTGTCTTTCTACTCTCTACCCCATCGGCTGGAACTGGCAATGCTAAACACACAAAGGTCAGTGCCAATGATTGAAAAAGTTTATGACCTTCTACAACTAGTGTGGAAAACGTATCATTTCAGTCCCAAAAGCAAGCGGGAGCTGAAGGCTATAGGAGCAGAGGTAGGATGCACAGTACGAAACCCACCAGCAGTAAAAACTCAGCGCTGGTTGCCACACATTTATCGGGCACTCTCAGTTTTTCTCCATTCAAACTATGAAACAGGTCAGGGGCAGCACACTGCTGGTCATCATCATATAGAGCACCTTGCAGTCATGTCCAAAAACACAGACATAAAGGGAAGAGCCAAACACATTGTTCAGCAAATGGAAAGCCTGTCTTTCGTTGCCTTTTGTCACTTTTTACATGACCTTTTTTCAGAGGTCTCAAAGCTGAGCCTTACACTTCAAAAAAATTCTCATATACTTCCTCAGGCAGTTGCTGCAATTGTGGGCTGTGTGGTAACAATTAAAGGATTGAAGGGAAATGCTTTGAGAGAAGGGAAGCTGCAGGAATTCTTACAGCACATACTGTAGGTTCTCAGCCTGAAGGTTCAGTGCAACAGGAAGGGCCATCAGCAAGCAGGAGTGCGAGGGCTGCAAGTAGCCACACAGTCATAACCTTCCAAAATGTTAAATTGAAAGGCCCCCAAAATCAGGCCACATTCAGAAGTGATCTAAAGGCCGCAATTGAAAAAACAGTCGACATTACTGTTAAAGAATTGGAGATCAGGTTTGCAAACATGATGTCAAGTATTACACAGCACGGACATTCAAAGGGATCAGAAATCATCAAGTCATTTTCAGTGTTTAGTCACGATGCATGGCCAGAGGACATTGATAGCTATGGCAAGTGTGAGATAAGACACACTTGTTAAATGGTACAGGGAGCTCTTATCAAACAATGGCTGTGATGTCACAGCTGTGCAGAAGGAATGGCTAATGTTGAAAATATTAGTGAAGGGTCAGTTTATGGATAAGACGTACCGTGACCTATGGACAGTGATGCTGAGCCAGGAGCCGTTCTGTAAAGATTTTAAAAATCTGCTTCACTTAGTCGAAATAATGCTGGTGCTTCTGATATCTGCAGCTCAGTGCGAGCGAAGATTTTCAGCAATAAACAGAACAAAATCAAAAGTGCGCAACTCCCTAAGTGTAGAAACACTGGAAGTCTTGGTAAGGATCAGTACAGAAGGCCCTACACTTGAACGTTTTGACTCAGAGCTCAGTGTAAAGCGCTGGTTGTCAGCCAGCAAAAAAAAGAGCAGACCAAAGTATACTGGCTGGCCTAATGATGCTGACATTGTAATGGTTAGTGACAGTGACTAGTGAAGAGTAATTCATTTCTTTATATTTGTACACTCACTGCGAAATGATTATTTCAGAAATGATTGTTTATAATCTTTGTTATTGTGTTAATTCTTGTGTTATTATGTGTAAGACATTTTCAGTGTTTGTATTTGTAGTGTTCCTTACACATGCTGTGTATAAGACTCTGGACTTGAAGTATTGCTTATTAGTAAACATTTGCACTGTTCACATTTATGTGTCATTTATTCTTCTGTTATTATTATCTATAAGACCTTGCAGAGGACACTAGTAGGCAGGTCAAATAGCTCATATAGGAGAAAGGAAAGGCAGTGTGAGGTAGACTGAAGAAACAAATAAAAAATACAAGGAAATATTATTTGTTTATTTCACATTTGGCATGCGGTAGAGATTATGGCTCCCCAAAAAAGCATTTGGCTCCTAAATATTTTGGGTTTAGGAGCCAATGGCTCCCAAATTTTTTTTTCTGTCTGGAGCCCTGCTACAGGACACACTAGTTGCACCACAATATAATAATCAAAGCACCTTTACCTGTAGGCCAACTCTGATCCGTTTAGTTAAGGCCCCTTCAGGAAAGACGGCTTGGACCTGTGACACCACAGTACTGCTCAGGACGCCACCTTCTGGTCCAATCAGATTGTTGTCCTGTTTGACTCTGGAAACCACTGCAAAGTACTGTGGGAAGTCTCTGGTGATGATGCGGCAAATGCGCTTCTTCTCCAGTTCTTCAGGAGTGTCGAGTTCTACAGCAATAAAAACACATGAATGTAAAAATCAGTCACTGGACTGCGCAAGACAATCGTTTCTCAAGTCCAAGTGGTTTTGTCTTCTTGCGCTTTGGGTTAATTGAGAGCAGACAAGTCAACACTCGGCCTCCCATACTGCCACTACAGCCGGAGATGCTTTGGGTGTCATTTTTGACACAGTAAGCGTTATGATGATGTTTTTTTCTTCATTTTTCTAGCCTCCTCTTAATGTTCTGTCCTTTAATCGTTCCTTATCTGGATTTGGATTATGAGGATTCTAAATATTTGTTTTTTGCATTAAAAATGTATTTAACATTGAAAATATTTTGTGAGATTCTGACATTTAGTTTAGTTTTGGTCGCTGCCAGTGTGTGAGACCGTTGTCAGGACATGGCTTCCCAGTTGCCGGGGGTGTGGTCTCAGAGGTCACAACACTTCATTGGCTGACAGGTTAAAACGTTGAAACCAGTGGCCATTTAAAAACACTTTCCTAAAAGACTAATGTAATTCCTTCTTTTCTCTCTCTTAGGCATACGGCTTTTTGACAATGTTTTTGGACTCAATTTTTTTTATATTTTTTCATTTTACTTGCAATATTTTTTTTTACTCATTAGCATCTTCTAAAGAACTTTGAGCTACATGATTCGTATGAAAACATGCTATAGAAATAAATGCGATTGTTGTTGCTATTGACTAATTACGGCACCAGAGAGTGGCGACGTGTTGTATGTTGATGAGCCCAAACAACTAGGACTTTCACTGTGAACTCTGCACATGTGACAATAAGGATCCTGTAAACCTACAGTGAATTTCAATGCTGTCTGTACAATGACATTGTGTACACACTTTTCATTTATTTTCGCTCTTAGGTTAATTAAAGTTTTATCTAATCTAACCCCATGGGGAAATGCAAATAAATGAGAGTGTAGAATTAAGACAATGTCCTCCAGCTCACAAACCCAGCGCTCTTTAACGTTCATTCAACGATTCATTTATTCCCAAACCTGCTTAACATGTTGACAGCTAAATACGAGTTAACTCATGGTAGACGGTCTCATAGGCCGTCTTCTGGACTGTGGCACCAAATACAGTGTGAGCCAAAAAGTACCACCACATTTCAAATGTTTATTCTACAAAAATGCCATAAGATAAAATACATTTCATTACGACACATGAAAGGGTACACAAAATAGATTTTTTTCACTGTGTTTTAAAAACGATGTCTTCAAGGTGGTGGCCGTCATTAGCGATACACTCTTTGAGATGATTTCTGAACACTCGCATGACTCTTTCGGCCTTTTCAAGGGGAGTAGAGGCGATTTTGTGGTCAATGAGGGCTTCAAGATTTTGTGTGTATACCTTCAACTTGAGAGCCCCACAAGAAGAAGTCACACGGAGCGAGAGCAGGCAAACATGAAGGCCACCCAAGGAGATCAGCTTCCCCGGAAACATCTCCCACAAAGCTTGCACGGATCTCTGTGCCGTATGAGCTGTTGCTTCATCCTGTTGAAACCAGGCATCCACCACATCCATTTCTTCCAGTTGGGGCTTCAAAAAGTTCTCTAGAACTTCAATGTGGCGTTCTGAAGCGACGATGACCGTTGCTCCCCACTCCTCAAAAAAGTAAGGCCCTATAATACCAAATTCTGCAATGGCACACCAAACTGTAACAAGTGTGCTCACTGTGTGGGGGTCTCTGATGAAGTTCACGAGGGTTGGTTTCAGCCCAACAAGGGAATTTTTGCTTATTTACGCAACCAGTCAAATGGAAATGTGCCCCGTCGCTGATGTCACAAATGACGATGGCATCTCGATGAATGGCTTGCAGAAATGTTGATGCACAACTCTCTAGGGCTCACCCTGTCTCTCTCAGTGAGTTCCTGTGCTACCATCATTTTGTAAGGATGAATATTAAGGTCCTCGTGCAAAATCAAAGACGTGTTGGAAATGCCTGAGGCAGAAGTGCGCTGAACGTTTAGGAGACGGCAAAACTGATGTCCTTACAAGCTTGGATGTTTTCAGACGTTCGTACAGTCTGAGGACGGCCTGGAGATTTTCTGTTCAGTGTTGCACCCATCTGTCTAAATTTAGCCACCCACTGAAGAATTGTTTTCTGATTTGGGACGTCACCGTTAGGAGGGATGTTGAAGTGCATTCAGAAGTTAAGTTGCGTAGCAATGATGGATTTGTTGTTTTTGAAGAACACTGACAGCGAAAGCAACGGTGCGCACCAGACAAAGCCATGTGGCCGACTGAAAACTACATGGGATCGCCTATCAAAGGACCCCCCACCGCAACCCTACTTCACACAATGACCTTGAGAAATGTGGTACTTCATTTTGGCTCACCCTGTACAAGCAAATTTGGGGATAACATATGTAAACAGAGGATAATGGGTATGTGAAATACGAAAGAAAAATTAGTCAGGTGTCACAACACACAATATTTCATTTTCAGTTATTTTTTTTTTCTTATTAGCCATATTTTGGAGAACATTTATTTTTTACTGAAATCGTTTACATACAGTGGAACTTAGGGTCACGAACGTCTCTGAAGACGTACAAATCGGGTTATGACCAAAAAGCTTACCAAACTTTTGCATCTGTTCATGACCACACACTCAGGTGACGAACAAGCCAGTTTCCCTTCAGGTTCATACACGCTGGTGATTTCCACACGTGTTCAGTCTCTCCCTGTGCATTTGCTGTGAACTCTTTGTGCTCTATTTCGTTTCCCTTTCGGTTCGTACGCGCTGATGATTTCCGCACGTGTTCAGTCTCTCCCTGTACAGTACATTGTTCTCGGTCAGACGTGCATCACGCAGAGGGACTTTACCTCAAATCTGTAATTTCCTCTCCACCCAGTTCCTCCTCACTTCCTTCATGCCAGAACTCGACTCCTGCAAGGTTAGTTTTCTTGGTTGTTTATGGTTAGTTTTTGTATAAATTAAGGATTTTTCAAATTTTATTTTTTTTCCCTGTGCTTAAAACTCATAGCGTGAACTCCTGCAATGTTAGTTTTCTCTTTTCAAGGTTTTCTGTGTTATTTAATGTTTTTACATTTAGTTTACTATTAAGCTGTGCATTCTATGGTATAATTAACTATCTTTGTGCTTAAAAATCGTTAAAAAAATATATTTACATACAGTTCGTATGGTACAGAACGGATTAATTGTATTTACATACAATCCTATGGGGGAAATTACTTCGGGCCACAACCAAATCAGGTTACGACCAGAGTTTTGGAACGAGTTACGGTCGTGACCTGAGGTTCCACTGTATATAGAACTACATGCAATCTCAATATCTCTGTCCCTGAATGACTGGCTTCAGTTCTTCTGCAGGGTACTCAACAGCGACTTCATCGATGACGGGGAGCTCCTCTGTGAGAGACGACGCTCCTACAAACAGAACCTCCTATCCGCAAACACTACAAAGGTAATAAAACATTCCTGACTACCTTCCAATAGTCATATTAACAGTCATGACCTTGTAGAGAAAGGTAATAAATATGCAAGAAGTCAAAGCTAAAGAGGTGCATTATATTGAGCCGAACATTATGACCTATAGATTCTCTAAAGGGCACAGACACAGACAGTTGGGTGTTCATGTCAGTAACCTTCTAAGTATCTCTAATTGGACTACAGTGTCTGTGCAGTCGTCTTTTCTGAAACCCTTGTAGGTGTTATTTAATATCAGAGCACTAACTAGAAAAATATTTTATGTTAATGATCTTATTACTGATAGGAGAGTACACTTTTAATTTTACGTGAAATGTGGTTCATTAGTGATGGTTCTGCAAGTACTTACTGAAGCAGCAACACCAATCTTTAATTTTACTCAGTCAGAGTGTGGAGGAAAGAAGGCCGGCGGCTTAGCAAATATTTTCTCAAGCAAAGTTAACTGTAAGGGTGCAGGTTTATTTCCTCCGATATCCCGCCAACTTGAGTTTTTATTTTGCTGTCCTCCCAGGCCATCTGACCATAGTTTGTAATTAAGCTGGACATCACGATTCTCTACAGCTATAAATATATAGTTTTTACTTTCGTTTTGTAACTATGTTTAGCTATTATTATTATAAAGCACTGAAGCTACTTTCCTGTATGAAAGTGTGTTATATAAATACATGTTGTTCTTGATTGGTGTCTCCCTACCATGAAGTTCATGTAGAAGCTGTGATATTTGACTGCAGCACATTGTGTAACATCGAACTTGTTAGACCCGGAGGAGTTATCACGCAGCTGGTGTGAACAAACAATTTAGTTTAGATACTTCATCTGTTATTCATTTACTATTATGTAACAAGACCTTGGCAAACACTTCTTTGGGTCTTCATAATGCATACAATGCATCTGTAAAGTGCAATGTGACCGACTAAACAAAACTTAATTCTGGAGAGACCTGAGGTGGCTTAACGGAGACACACACGCCTCTTCATACTCCATATTTAGTGTAAGACCTGGGAATCCTTTATATTCATTCAGTCAGTCATTATCCAACCCACTATATCCTAACACAGGGGTCTTCTGGAGCCAATCCCAGCCAGCACAGGGAGCAAGGCAGGAAACAAACCCTGGGCAGGGGGCCAGCCCACCGCAGGGCATACACACACACAAAGCACACACCAGGAACAATTTAGGATCGCCAGTCCACCTAACCTGCATGTCTTTGGACTGTGGGAGGAAACCCACGCAGACACGGGGAGAACATGCAAACTCCACGCAGGGAGGACCCACTGCGCCACCCATCCTTCATATTAACAAGTCATTTTACCCACATGTCAATATGCCACATTGCACAGAGATGAATAACTGACTACTGATGTTTTAGAAGTGTTATGAAGACCAAAAGAAGCCTCTGTTGTTAAGGTCTTATTACAGAAGAGTACACGATACATTTTTGACGTACCTACACTAAAGTGTTGCTGAATTTTCTGTTCCAACGTGCCAACCACGCGGTAACTCAAAATGATAGTTTTTTTTTCTTTTTTACGAGACAATACATTTTTATTGTGAGTTTTGCTCAATATTAAAATGGATCTAATTAGCATATTAACATAATAGCCTGGTGTTAGGAACTAATTTACCATTTTTATTTTTGTTCATTGTGAGAGTCAACGTGTTAAACCAGTTCAGGGTCGTGGAGTTTCTGGAGTTTTTCTCTGCAAGCAATGAATACAAAAAAACAGAAGACAAAGGCTGAGAGGTCGTAATTAGTTTTGTACCTTGTATACTCCCCCCGACCCCGGTTTATCACCCCCTTGTATTTATTTATCCATTAACACTAGAATTCCTGAAGCCTACAAAACTTTTTTTGTAGGCTTCAGGAATTCTAATAATTAATAATAATTCTTTGCATTTATATAACGCTTTTCTCACTACTCAAAGTGCTCAGCAATTGCAGGTTAAGGGCCACACTCAAGGGCCCAACAGAGCTGAGTCCCTTTTGGCATTTACGGGATTCGAACCGGCAACCTTCCGATTGCCAGTGCAAATCCCTAGCCTAGTGTTAGAAATAATTCTTTACTGATGCCAATTCGGACTTTCCTGATGTCATTCAGAGTACGGGTGTCACTAAGACCACATATCCTTGTATTGATGGTGTATATATACTGTAGGTATAAGACATTGCATGACATTGTATGTTAATCTAACTCTTGTATTTATTTATTGATCCATGTAATAAATTCTTTACTGTTGCCTATTTTGGCCTGGAGGGGCCGCCAGTCCATTGTAGGTTACACTCACACACATCTACACTTTCACTCACACTGGGGCCAAGGACAATCCAAGTAGACAAGGCGATACAAACTTCACACACACAACAAGCCGGTACAGGATTTAAAACCAGGACGATGGATCTGTGACGTGGAGGTGTTAACTTGTGCACCACCATGCATTGTAAAACAGCAAAATGCTCAGTAAAATAAGAAACATTCCAATTTATGTACCTTCATCCATGCCATTAAGGATCTCGTTAAGCTCCTCTTCTGTGAATTCACATATGTGCTCCTTCCAGCTTTCTCCGGTTTCACTCCGTAAGACTACTAATTCCCTCTCCTTCCCTCTCAGTGCTGCGAAGTGTGGAATCTCCACGATCACTGGTCTGAGCCAAAAAATAAAGAGAAGTAAGCAATCTGACAAGGGGAACATTTCATGGCAAAAACGAGTTGGTAAAGCCTGCAGCAAAGTATCTAAAATGTGCTGAATTTGAAAAAGCACCCTAAAAGTCTTTTAAAATATAAAACAAGTGTTTCTAATTTATTGTTGAATAAATATAGAAAGTCCTTGACTTGCATAGCAGTTACATTTGATACACCTGATATCTCAACTTCAATGAAAATGATTTTTGCACACACAAGCAATATTTCTATCTGCATAACAAGGAGACCTGAGTAAATCAACAGCCCTTTAGGGGTATGAGAAGACCTCCAGTAGATTTGTATAATGTAAAATGTGGAAGTGGAGAAACAAATAAGAGGGGCTATAAAGAAGGAAACAGAAGAGAGAAACAGAAACAGAGTGTGTGAGACATTCTGTGGTTAGGCCAACTAATCTTACACCTTCGGCACTTCATACCAGGTTGGGTCACAGTAAACCTACTCCTCAGATTTAGCAACATCCCTGTGGATCTTATTATGGACAAGTCAAAAAAAAAATTAAATTAAACAAACTAGTAATCATAATACACATTAAAGGCAGGAACCAGCCCTGGTGAGAGTGTCAGTCATAAATGGTTTAATAACCCAATGAGCCATTTTTGGGACCCACTTATTTCCATTACAAATTCACAGGAAGCTAAAGCTTCTCTCCCTCTCCAGAGCTGGATTGAAGTTAGGAAATCAACCGTTTACAAAACTTCATTCTGTCCTGGTCTGTAGTGTTTAATTGACCTGACAGACATATTAGATAGATTAGATAGATAGATAGATAGATAGAGAAGGCACTATATGATAGATAGATAGATAGATAGATAGATAGATAGATAGATAGATAGATAGATAGATAGATAGAT
>JANRMT010062837.1:103789884-103802876 GCA_026402145.1 Polypterus bichir lapradei
GATAGATAGATAGATAGATAGATAGATAGATAGATAGATAGATAGATGTGTAGGGTACTATATAATAGATAGATAGACGACACATGGATATGTCTTTGGTAAAATTTGGGGAGTGTTCTACTCAGAGGAATGAGTTGATTTTGAAACTTAAATTTGTATTAAAAATGTAGGGGGGGGGTAAAGAACACATTACGTGGGTCACTTACTCCTTATATGTGAACAATATTGATGGTTTTTAATCATAAACCAAGTTTATTTATGAATTTTTCAAGCAACTGTTTGAATGTGTGTGTAGATTAGGAGGCGCGTACTGGAATACTGGTGGTGGCAGAGGCGTAGTTAGGGTTTTCAGCGCCCGGGGACAACTGAAGATTTCGCGCCCCCTCCTGCTTGCCACAATGCAATGGGGAAGGGAAAGAAATTTGTAAAAAATTTATTTAAAATAATAGTATTTTAAGAAAAAAAGTCATATTTTTTATTTTAAATAGTTTTAAATTTTTAAATATTTTCATTTTTGAAAGCACTTTTATATGTATATTTTCAAGGTTTTGCTAAATTTATAAAGATAGAATGAAGTAAAATAATTAAGACAACAATGGTAGTTGAAAATAATTATTCTAAAGTATTATTCAAATATAACTGATAAAATGATATCCTCATACTGATGGAGGGATGGACTGAGTATGCAAATGTTTTTTATTTACTTTTTAGTGCATTTAAGACTGGAAAACATTTTATTCTGAAATTTTGTAAGATCAATTTGGCGCCCCCTGGATGCTGCGTCCGGGGACAGATGTCCCCATTTGCCCCCCAAAGCTATTCCACTGGGTGGTGAGCTAACCAGTACAGTACACATCAGAAATTCATCTAAATGGAGGCAGGAACTGGGGAAGTAATAGTGCTGATGTATTAAACTTTGTACTTAATAATGTGTGCGAGGATAAGAGTGTCTTTCCTGTCTGTCTGTCTGTCTGTCTGTCCAACAAATAAAGAGAATCACCCAGCAGCGATGGCCTCTGCCATGGGATGCTACAAACAGTCCGCCATTAACATTTATTACTCAATGGCATTAAAAACTGCACAATTGTTGTGCTTTGTTAATCGTGGCACACAAACAATTCTTCAGAATGCACGTACTTGCAGCATGAAGAGGTTATTGACAGAGCTGCTATAACAGTTAGTGCAATGTAAATCAAGGACCATCTGAATGCTGGTGCACTACAATAAAATAAATTGAGATTTTAACAGACGTCTAGATGAGCGTATTACCTGCACCTAGTTTTGATTAAATTCTGCAGTTGCAAATATCTGATGTGGAAAAAAAAGATTAAACATAAACCTGCAGGGCCACAATATTCAGATCTTCCAAAATGAAACTAGATTAAGAGATTTGCCTTTCTTTTAGAAACAAAATAGATTTTGATTTTCATGACCAATGGTTTGCTCTACTAGAAAATTTGCTTCAGGCTTACCAATGCCTCGCTATACGGGATGTGACACAAATGAAGGCCTATGAGAACACCATGCTAAAACTAAAATGCAAAAATGGATTTACAATTGAGAAGGGAGTACAGCATCATTTGAACTGAAACATAAAAGAAGCACCGTCACAATACACGGGTTTGTGAAAAAAAAATATAAATAAATAAAACACATCAACAGCCACCACAACACAACAGGTATTAAAGAAGTAAAATGTGGGGGTACAGAAACCAAAACAAAAAGCCACAAAGGTCACAAAGGTAACAGAAAACAGAAGGCCAACATCTGGACCCTCTTTCTTTTTTGGTGGATCTCTCCTACCCCAGAAATTTTGTTCCAGGAGGCCCGAGCTGCAGAATTCGGCTAACCAAACTTTCTCCCTCATTAAGAGGGGGAGGAGCAGTTGGAAGGTGAAGTTTACTGAATGAATCCAAAGCAGCATTAAAAAAGAGAGAGCACAGGTAGTAACACAAGTCGGCCATTGATTTGCTACAAGCACATCGATTCCCACCCCCCAAAGCAACTGTCAAGATATGGGGAACAAAAAATAACACTTTATTAAGCATAGGGCACTTAAAAAAAATAAAACAAACAGCTACAGAATCATTGCTTTCTTTACTAAGAGAAGTTTCATGGTATCCAAAATTAAAATGGACTGATATAACTGCGTAATAAGCAGTGTACTATAGGTTATAACACAGAGTAATTAAGCAGAGTGTGTTACTTAATAAAAAACTTTCAATTGGAATTGTATAATTTTAAGATGTTGGGGGAAATGAATCTTAAATTACTAATTCCAAGTGTTTACATATGTACACTGAAACTTCTGCTGGCATATTATACAGTTCACGTAGTTCAAATAAGCACCGTTACTGAATACAAAACCACAGAAGGCACAGACTTGTGGATGTAGGCCGAGCGAGGCAAATTCATTTTGTATCTTATGCACTCCCTCTGTTTATCCCACTCTTGTATTTATTGATCAATTTAATTACATTACATCTCCTCTGAAGAAGGGGCCCGAGTTGCCTTGAAAGCTTGCATATTGTAATCTTTTTAGTTCGCCAATAAAAGGTGTCATTTTACTTGACTACTCACTACATTCATAATGGCTAGCACGGTACAACACCCCAGTACTACTTGATCAATTTAATAAATTCTTTATTGTTACCTAATCTGACTTCCCCTGTTGTCACGATCAGCACATATCCTGGTCTTAACAGTGCATATATACTGTAGGTATTACACATTGCATTACACTGTCCAGTTTTGAAATAATGTTTATGAATAAGACTTTTTAGAATTGTATTATTCAATAATAAAATGAATTTCATTGACTAGCTACATTGAGTCCCATGAGGTTGTGCAGCCAGCACAGCACTATATAAAAATCTGTGATCATTATCACTGTCATCACCACTTCAGGAGCGGTAGCACTACTGACATGGGCTGACCAGGCCACTCTCTCCTCTTTAAATCTTTTCCAAAACACCTTGGGGTATATGCAGAGATGCTCCAAGGCCACCACAAGGATACCATACCATGAGGATCCTTTTGGTCTGCCCCTCAATCCTGTGCCTTGTAAATATAAAGACGCCTTAATTTCCAGGGGACATTCTAAGTACAAATCCAAATCATTTCAAAGGTCTCCTCTAGATCTGCAGACCTCTAGACTCTAGATCAGGGGTGGCGAACTCCAGGCCTCGAGTGCCGCAGTGGCTGCAGGTTTTCATTCTTACCATCTTCTTAATCAGTGACCAGTTTTTGCTGCTGATTACTTCTTTTAATTAACTTGACTCAGGCCCCATAGTTGTTTCTTTTTCTTTAATCAGCAGCCAAACAATAATGAGACACAAAACAAGCCACCACATGACCAGCTCCCCTGTGCCCATCACACAATATCTGAAATTAAAGAGAGGTGATGGTCTTGGTAAGGTTGGTCTCTCAGGTCACCAAAACATTTTGATGGTGCTCTTAGAAAGAATAGAAAAGCAACAGTTTTCGAAATGTATGCTGTGGCAGAATGAGAGCAGCAACAAGCCATGGAATTAAATGACAGGTTTAATTAACAGAAAGAATCAGCTTCTCATTAAGAGATTGGTTGGAGTTTTAAAGCTCCAGATTAGCTGGTCATCTGTAAGCTCATTTCATATCTTATTTCTGCTTGGCTGTCATTTAATGAAGAAAGGAATCAATTCAGAGGGCTGAACTCTTCTAACAGGGCTATTAAAAGTTAATTAATAGTGAAAATTGGGCACTGATTAGGAAAAGGGTTAGAATGAAAACGTGTAGCCACTGCGGCACTCCAGGCCTGGAGTTCGCCACCCCTGCTCTAGACCACCAAGGTCTTCCTGTATTGCAGAATGAGCCCAGAAAGCATCGTCAGCACTGCAGAGCTTGTAATTACAGTTGAGGATGAGGATGTAGACTGACTGGTAAATCAAAAGCTTCACATTTGATGAGTGTCGTCGTTGTACGGCTTTGTTGAATTTCTCAATCACCTGAGACACCTGCCAGCTCTTTACATTAAAAGAATAAGGAGAAGACCATGACCTTAACTGGTTACCTGTGTCATTCAGAATTGACTTTAAAATACTGCTTATGATTTACAAAGCCTTAAATAATCTCCATCTTATATATCGGAATGTCTGACATCTTATATTCCAAATCGTAACCTTAGATCCTCAAATGAGGGTCTGCTTAGAATTCCAAGAGCTAAACTTAAAAGAAGTGGTGAGGCGGGCGGCCTTCTGCTGTTATGCATCTAAAATCTGGAATAGCCTGCCAATAGGAATTCGCCAGGCTGATATGGTGGAGCACTTTAAAAAAACTGCTAAAAACACATTACTGTAACATGGCCTTCTCATAATTTCATTTTAGTTTAATCCTGATGCTCTGTATATTCAATTAATTATCATAACTATTCATGGTGGCTCTAAAATCCGTACTGACCCCTACTCTCTCTTCTGTTTCTTTTCCCAGTTTTCTGTGGTGGCAATCTGTGCCACCACCACCTAATCAAAGCACTGTGATTTTCCTACATTGATGGATTAAAGACCAGAAGTCCACGTGACCATCATCATCAAGTCCTTCCATGAGAACCCTGAATACAATCCGGACTGTTTACTTATGTTAGGTAGAATGCCCAGATGGGGACTGGGTGGTCTCATTCCCTGCAGATTTTATTTTTTCTCTCCAGCCGTCTGGCCATCAGACCTTACTCTTATTTTATGTTAATTAGTGTTGTCTTATTTTAATTCTTACTTGGTCTTTTTTTTCTTTTCTTCATCATGTGAAGGACTTTGAGCTACATTATTTGTATGAAAATGTGCGACAGAAATAAATGTTGTTGTTAAAATCCAGAGGTGCTAACTCTCACTATGACCTCTTCATAATAAACTGTGAATCATTCAAGTGGGTGTTCTTATATGTTATTACTGCATGTGTCTTCCTTTCCTTTAGCTTTTAAGTAAAGAGCTCTAGTGGTATGGCAGATGCTAGGTAATGGTGCTGGAAAGCGTGTCCAGCAGGGGGCGCATGCTCTCTGGGAGCCTGTGTTCTTTTTAGAAATGCAACTCACAACTTGAACCTGTATGCATACACCACTTCAGCAAGCATGGCGGACGTATCTATCAAGACAAGAGAAATATGGTTCACAAGAAAGGATATATATATTTAACGTACTTTAAAATGCTGCAGTACATTGTAGTATAATCATTTATAAATACAAATGCAGCCGAAAAGGAGCCATTAGAAGAGTGCAGTCATCATTCATTTGGGGTCTGCTGATGATGCATTTTCGTTTTAATGAAGTGTGTTCTAGTTGCAGACAGGCTCCTGGCTTGGCCTTTAATACCCCCACATATATCATATTCGGTGAGCTACCTGTGATAAATATCAGGTATGGGTAACTGCCAACTGAGCTACATGAATACTCTATATATTGACCGTGTTCTTATAAGACCCCAACACTGTGAAGGGTGCATTTATTATAATTCATGAAGGTTCCTGTCTGAAAGAATTGTCCTTGCTTTAACGGCATGAATTTGTGCTATTCTCTCACAGTTACTCTCCTAAATCCCAATATCAAATAACTGTTTTTCAATTCTGGTTACAGCAGGGGAGGAGATTTTAGAAACAGCGACTTTCTTTCTACGGAGCTTTCCTGTGGAGACACCTTAGTAGGCCTACATGCGCACCATGGTGTGTTTTAGTGCGTCTTCATATTGAAACTATGCAGCATGTCACATTTTTACAAATGTACTACTGCACTCCTCCAAAGGGATATAAATGTGTGGCAAAAAAAAATTTATTCATTTTACTGCGTTGTAAAGGATTTGAGATTTTACGCAGCTACACAGAACAACAGGTAAACAGTGGAGTTTGAACAAGGCTTTTGAAAGCAATATTCCTTATTTTTAAACCAAACTTTTAAACCCCAAAAAACTATCTATAATGAGTTCCACATTTGCAAAATTCCCTACAAAATGACATTTTTTTTTTGAGAAATTTTGTGCAAATCTAAACTTGCCTGTTTCGCTCATCACTAGAGGCAGCTGAACTTTTGGCTGTAAGCAGGATGACTCATCTGGCAATGCCTAAGATGGATGCACATCCTCCGGTACCACGCTAGGCCGTATTTATCCGTAGGTAAACTTGATGAAGCACATCTAGTGTATACACTGCCGAGAGTGTCCTGCTCCTCAACAAATATTTTACTTAAGAGTGATAAGAATGACTACTGAGGAAAGACAGCACACCTCGCCTTGTATACGTGGAGAGCTTTCTCTGCTTTAAACAGCTACAGAAGCCTTGACATTATTTATCCCTCTTACCATTTTAATGTTCTTTTCAACATTCAGGAGTCAATATGGAATCATTACCGTGTGTTCAGTTTTTTCAATACGTATTCTTTGCAGATTAAGACGATTTTTAACAAAATTCTGCAATCTTCACAATTCACCTAATCCACTGTGAATGTTAAAATCTCATCCAGTTAAAATATGCTCACACCAAACAAGTAAAAAGACAGAATTAAATGTTCTCTAAATATGAAATTCAGAAAGTATTTTACCTTCCAGTTCATATTTTTAAAATATAACAGAATTGAGTCTAAACCTAAATCTGCCTCAAGCGGCTCAATCTACTTTAAGACTTACCCAAGAAACTGCGCTCCAGATGGCCCAACTTCTATCAGCCTACTGGCCAGGCCTTCCCCTTCCACCATGGGAGGCATGGTGGCCAAGCGGTGTCGTTTCACTAACCGGCAAGTGACTCGCGTTGGAGCAGTGCACTTTCGAGGAGGAATGATGATCCGCAATCCATTGTGGCGGCAACCTCGCATGGCTCCACCACGGGCGTCCACCATGAAACTAACCAGGAAGCTGCAAACACAAACAAATGTTATCCACCGCACACACAGTGAGGAGTTCTGATTAACCTTCTGGATATTTAAGACTATCGTTTTTTGTGTTAATATAAACTTCACACACTCTTGCCAAGCACTCCATGTACTGCACGTGCCTTGAGTTTTTCTTACTCATCATCTTATATAAAGCCATTTCCTAAATGACGACGACAATACAGGCCATGCTTGCTGAAGGGAAATTGCTTGCCTGATTTTGTTTCCCCCCCTAAATCCAGCATGAACATCCTTATGCTGGACTAGATGTGAAAAACAGCAATTCAAGCACTGTTTTCAATCTTTTTCTGAAGAGCGCCTACCCAGAATGTCTCACTGGCCTCCTGAAATCGCCTGCTTCTATGGGGTGGAGAAAACTTGAATAAAAAATAAGTATGCTTTTATAGCATCAATAGGGATCACAGCTTCTAACTAAATTTAACTTTTTAGAAAAGTGGAGAACATTCACCCATCCAATCATTTTGAATATTTTCTTTTTCTAGTTAAAGATTTGAGTTTTGTCTCAGCAGCAACTGGCAGCCACTTGGACATCAATGAGTGATTTATATACAGACGAGAACAAACAAACATAAAATAAGGAAAAAAAAATCAAAGTAGGATTGTAAGATTCTGATGTCAGTTTTTAATTTGGACTGCAAATGAAGAATTCTTTAAATGAATACCTCCGAGTAAATATTCATGACATTTAGAAACAGGACGCTTAGTGTGACCAGTGGGGTAAACCTTCTGGTTAAGGGCTCTGCAGAATCAAACTTCATTTCAATGCTCAAGGATCCCACATGCGTCAAACCAGGCTTCCACCCCGTCAGTCAGCTCAAGTGGTCCGCTGGGTCTGTAGGGTCTCTGCTGCTTAATCAGAGGCATCTCCAGAAATACAACTTTTTGGTTTGTAGCATTTATGAGTTGGGTTTGTGGGCTTAAAAATAGCCCCTCCATATGGACTTTCAACCAAAGGCAGAAAATGTTCTCAAGTAATATGAGCACAGAAGACGCAGGCTCTCCCTTCCACATGAATGTGTCAAGTTGCAAAAAAGAAAGAGTCATAAAAATGTCCCAATTTTTGTAAATGGAGGGAAAAGCAGATTATACAGAATATAACGGAAAAGCAAGAGCTCTGCCCCTGATTAAGAGATGTACTGAAATAAAAATGACAGACACTACAGCCCATACAAAATGAGGTTTGAAGGCCTTAAGCCCAAATTAGTCAGAAGAGAGAAAACATGGAGTCCACACACATATACAGAAAACCAGGCGGGAAGGTCTGTCCCTCCGATACCAAAAAAACGACTTAAGAGTCACACGCTTACAAGTTGTTTCCGCTTTATGTGTTCATTAGCAGTTTACTTCACGCTAAGTCTGACTGAGCGAGACACCGGCACAGACAGACAAACTCGCCCGCACTAAACTCCATACAAATTTATTCACCTTTGTGGTGTCTCCTCTCTGCAGCCATCTCTTTAAGCCCCTTTCTGGTCTGTTAACAATTTCAGAATTGTTTAGTGGTGGACACTTTATGTGTTACTATGATTTGCACTACGTCCATATTGCAAGCCTCATTGCTCAATTCCGATTTTTTGCTCAGATCGGACTTGCCTGTCTTGACTGTTCACATTAGTTAAGTACAAGTGACCTGCTGCGCCTAACTGTAATGTCAACGCACCTGTCCTCTGAAAAGGCACACCTGCGCACATTGATATGTTCGTGCACAAGTCATTTGTGTCACCAACAACGACAAAAATAGTTATATTTCTGAGATGACTCACGGTATTATGCTACATCCCATTTACCGTATATGCTCGCGTTGAAGTTCTCCTGCGGGGAAGTCGGGACTTGATTTTACCATATAATTTATGGTATTTTATAATGTCGGTCAAATAAGTCGAATGCAACAAACTCACGCTATTGGTCCAAGAGATTATGATATGCTAACGCCCACATGAGAGAGGAACTACGGAGCGCACTACCATTGTCTCCCTATGTCTTGTGCCTACGTGACCACACGGTAATACCTGAACTATTCTGAAGTAATGTTTGCACTGATTTGTGTTTTTTGTATCTCACACCCTCATACACCTTTATCGTAAGAACATCCCTTATCTACGATGGAGCATTCAATCAGAAGAAAATATGAGGCTGGTTTTAAATTAAAAGTTGTTGAAGTGGCAAAAGAAATTGGTAACCGTGCTGCTGCAACAAACTTCGATGCATCTGAGAAACTGGTGTGAGATTGGAGGAGGCGAGAAGATGTAAAAAAAAAATAATTTTTAAGTGTCACATTTTTGAACGGGCGTATAAGTCAGGGTCTGATTTTATGATCGATTGTTCAGGTTTCAAGACCCAACTTGTATGCACGTATATACGGTACCTCAAAAGTCAGATGTCGGAGCTGGGAATGATGTCACACTCGAGTTGCCTACGTTCCAGTAAAACATTTGGAAAGCCAATATGGACACATCCAGGAAAACCTTTGCTGTGCTTGCTGCATCACAATAAATATCAGTTGATAAGAACGCCTTATGCGGCATTTTGCGTATAGCAACATATCCACAGACTGAAGCTGAACAGTGCTGTGTGTACAATGGATTTAATGAGACACAAGTACTAATAAACAGTAGAATAGGGCGGCTTTCACTAAAATTCATGGTGTATGTCGCCATTTTAGATTGACGTCAAGATCTGAAGTCACACAAACTCGGACTTCACAGACCAGGCCAGAATTTCCGAGATGGAAATCCCAGTTTAAAATCCCGACTAGGAACTGGAAATGGAATTCAGCATTGACACTAACAAAATGGACGTTCTAGTCACTAGTGTATGCATCAACATTTTGCTCTGGAGGACAGCAAACAGTTCATCAGCTGTACATGATTAGGTCAAGAGGGCAAAAAGTCGTCACACGGCTCACTTTTGCTGTTTTTGCAGCTATTGGTGGCACTGCTGCAGATGTGTGGGTATGAGAAAGCCACCAGCAATGGTGGGACTGAGAATGTAGTCATAGCTGTGGCACTCCTCCAATGTTGTTTTGCTACAATGTCAGTGCTGACCAATGATGGCAGTGCTCAGCCCATGAGTAAAGGCAAAAAAACCACATGGATTCTGATCTGACCGTTCTCATTCATGTCGCAAGGCCACAAATCCGATGGTTAACTGATGTAGGACCACATATGAAAGTGACCCCAATCTGATCTGAAAAGATTGCATTTCTGTGTCCACAGAGCCCTGAAAACATCAGATCGGTGTCACATTAAGTCAGTTCAGCCTAGTAATGTGAATATTGTCTTACAGTATAAAGGTGTGGGTCTCAAATTCTGTCCTGGGGGCCCCCACCCCTGTGGCTGCAGTTTTTTGTTCCTCAGTATCACAATCACCGAGCCTTTGCAGCCCACATTCATCTATTTAATTAGCTTGTCTTTTAATCCCTCCTCTTGCTGTGAACGTGCCACCACCTCTTGACATCAGTGGTATAACCTTTGCTGTCCTTTGCATCACCGCGGGGTCCTCCTCTGACCTCTGGACTTTGATTACAAAGTCATCTGCCATCTATCGAGATCATATGGTATTACAGGATTCCAAAGCAGACTCTTTCATTTTTTTTTTTAACAGCTGCAAGTGTTGTTTTTTTTTACTGTGAGGTGTATAGAGCAGTTTCTGATTGTAATTTAGTATGGTTGCATTTCAAAATGGATTTGAATGTAAAAGTGTACAATACACAATGTCAGTACGCAGCACATAAATATTCAGTAAGGCCTTCCTTACAAAAGATACTTTTAGCAGAGATTGTGTTTGTTTGAGTGCAACGCCAACGCATTTTTGTATATATGGCACAGTATGTGATTTTAATATAAAGTGACTCAATTTCAGTTTACGGTGCACTTAGCTACAGGAGCAGAATGAGCACTAAACAACATCTCATGGCACTCTAACAGCCATTTACTATGCTGTACAAATTACCTGTCATCACGTATCCTATCCTTGTCTCTCTGAATTATTGTATAGTATAGAAAATACAATGATTGAGTGACACTTTGTGAACAGGTTACCTTCATCCCGAAGTCCAAATATTAGTTTCATCAACTTTGAATCTTATACTGTTTTGCTCAAAACATTAAAAATATAATCCACAACGGCCATTCAGTATGCACATGTTGCACTTGTTGCTGCTGGGCCTCAGTCCAGTGGAATTGACTGAGATATTTCAATTTTTGCTGTGAAATGTTAACCCTAATATTTCTCATTCAAACATATGAAAGCACACAAACTACACTCATTTCATGTTCACAATAGGATTAGCAGAACACAGAACAAAAGCTAATGAAGCATGGAAGGGCTCTGCTTTAAAAGCATTACGTGAATGCTCAAGGAAAGGAGACAACTCCTGCTTCATTAGTGGCCTAATCACACCTCAACAAGCCACTTGAAAGGACAAACAGATTTAAAGGTTAAACAAATGGCCACTTTTACAACAAGAAAAAATTTCTCCCAAATGTCACAAAGAAGTGTAAGCTGCAGACATAGCATATTGTTCTCCAGAACACAAAGAGATGTTCTTATGAAGATCCACAAAGATATTAAACACTGAGCATTATGGGAAACCACACCAATACATTGGGCACAAGTGAATACAAACCACATTCTTTATTATTGCACCTTCTCCTGCTGATTGCCAAGGCTTATGCTGCAACTTGAAAACAAATAAAGTGTATCTGCTCTAAGGCTCACTGAATGTTGCTTTTTATGTAATTGCAAGCCATCATTAAAAAGAAGAAGGGTCAGACTCTTAAACCGAGTCACGCTCTGTGACTTGGCCTGAAAGTAAAATGAAGAGCTGTTTCCAGTTCCAACAACTAATTATCAGCCGGCACCCGGCTAAACGGCAGGTTGGTGTGCAACACATTTTGTTTGAGTGAAATGGGTACATGTAGGTGGCGCTAGAAGGAGGAAAAGAAATAAAGTGAGACACATGTAGGCATTCCATAGTCAATCATGATTGGCAAGCCACAAAGCTGCATTGCTCATCCAGTAATGCTTTAGTGCATCTAAAAGGACAATACCAAGGGCTGTCAAATTGAATCTTGTGTCAATTTTGCAGACTAATAGCACGGCATTTACTAATAGTCAGTGTTATACTATGAAGATCAATGCTCAAAGTTTACCCACAATAAGTTTCTGCATTTAGTTTCCTATATACAGGGGGTCCACGGGTTACGACACAGTTCCGTTCCTACAACAGTGATGTAACCCGAATTTTAGTGTAAGTTGAAACACACTCTAGCCTAAGTCACTTACCTATCTTAACACATTTGCAAAATCGTAATCTAGAACATAAAAACACAAAATCTAAGCCTGAGAAAAAAGAAAAGGACATAAATATACTATACTGTACACTGTACTGTAGTAACAGAAAAAATAAGTGTAAAAAAAATCCTTACCTTTATTCCTTCTCATGTCTCAATTTTTTTAAGTTTTTATGGGAGTGAGCATTGTAAACTCGAAACGCTGTAACCCGAGGACCCCCTGCACTTGTATATATTACATATAGCATTTAGCAAACCTAACTACTGTGGCCTGTCAGGTTTGTATGCTATTTACCATGATGGACATCAACATATCATAAAAGACTAGTTGGCTGTTGAGAAATTAGGGTTTATTATAAGTCAGCAACACCAAATGGTAGAAAGGGCATTGGGGCAAATTTAATATGAAAAATATAATGCATTCACTAAGCTCCATATGTAATATGAATATTGACTATAGTGAGAAAGCACAATATACAATGTAGGCATCAAAACAGATAAAAAATATACTGTATGAAAGGCACTGTAGATCTAAAATGACTTTTGCATCTGTCTATCAGATAAGATGGGTCTGGCTACAGACCTCCAGTGGTTGACCACTGTGAGATCATTACATCAATTTCACCTTTAACCACAGGCTTCTAAATGACATCACAGGGTCCTGTGGCTAGAAAGGCCACAAAGGGGTCTGTAGCTAGACATTTAGTGAGTAGATAGATAGGCAGATAGATATGTGTAAGGCGCTAAATAGATAGATAGATAGATAGATAGATAGATAGATAGATAGATAGATA
>JANRMT010062837.1:103802886-103859762 GCA_026402145.1 Polypterus bichir lapradei
ATAGATAGATAGATAGATAGATAGATAGATAGATAGATAGATAGATAGATAGATAGATAGATAGATAGATAGATAGATAGATAGATAGATAGCACACACCAGAGTGACTAAAAAGGAGGAAACTGAAAAAGAAAGAAAATCTTCTGACTTGGCACTCACAGTAACATTGAGGCCTTATGCATTATTTTGGGATGTAAGAGTAGAATGACGTATTTACTGAATGTGTATATACTCCACATAGACCACTACTGTGCCAGCAGCTGTGAGGCAGCAGATATAAGCAATGTGCCCAGTACAAGGCACATTGAATCAAGATAATGATTCTCTTAATGACATCATGGGGTCCTGTGGATAGAGCATCCACAAAGTTGTCTGCCACTTGAGGTCTGCAGACAGACAGACAGATAGAGTCTGAGCCCTGCTGTAGACTTAGGCTACATCCACACTACCACTTTTTTTGTCTCTGTTTCTGCCTTTCATCCACACCACCCCAGCATGTCTAACCCCTAAATCTTGATACTTTTGAAACAGCTCTCCAGAGTGATATATTTTTGAAACCTCCACATGAATGATGCAGTCATGCAGGTATGTGAAAATGGACAGTTTTGAAAACTAATCATGTTCTGATTGGTTCACGCTTATTATGTCATTGTTAAATGATTGGTTCATGCACATTACAATGTCTCATTCCACAACTGGTCACCCTTCACACATACAAAAAAAAAAAACCCAAAAGCCACTAGCGGACATGAGGAGTTTCTTTCCATCTCACCTGTTGTGTACTGTACATGTACAAACGGCAAATCATTTACTGGTTGCAACAGTTTGGTAATAAATCCTGTGGCGAGTGGTATACAAGTATTTTCTAAAGAGGACACTTCTTTCTATTTCCACTGATGCAAACATATGCATTTTCAGCCATCTTAGTGTGGTCAGACATACTTTTGGAATTGATGTGGATGGAGATCATTTTTGTTAAAAAAAAAAAAAAAAACAGCAGAAGTGTGGCTGTAGCCTTAATGAGGTTACCCTCTCGTCAGGACTGTACCAAAGGCAAACGTTTACAGACATTCAGTGAAGCTGCAGCCCAAACTGACTTTACTTGAGGCTTCCTGTTAGAAGGTCAGGTTTATATGGGACCCGAGTGGCACAGGGGTACAGGAGAAGTCAGAAAAAAAAGTGGACAAAGAACAACGAGGGACCTGAACATCTAGCTAGGTGGGTACTGTAGGAATTACAGAGTTTACTTGTTTTACTCCTTGTTCTGTCACCCCGTTTATCTGTTTTTAAAAGAAAGAGAACATTTGAGTTTTTGGCCAGTGGGAGAGTGACAGATTGTTGTGTAGGCTGGTGATGCACAACATGGACAGTACTGTATCTAATACTAATTAGTGTACACTATTATTACAATAGTGTTAAATGAGAAATGAAGCAAAATGACCCATTTTATTTGGCTAACTGGACAGATTACAATATGCGAGTTTTTGAGGCAGCCCAGGCTCCTTTTTCTAGCCTGCCGCGGAGGGCTGCATATTGTAATCTGTCCAGTTAGCCAATAAAAGGGGTCATTGTGCTCGACTTCTCACTGTACCCATAATGACTAACACCCTACTAGTACATACAACAATATTAAGAATACTAAATGTACTGTATACTGCTGTGCATGATATGCTACTCATATACCTTTAGAGCACACTCTGTTATTATTACATATACACAATACTATTATTTTTAAAATCTGGTGGTATTTCTATTTTCTAAATTTTAGTCACTTTATTTCTCTGGAAAACGTAACTCACAAATTCATAAGAACACAAGTCCAAGTTTTATTCTCTCCAGGAGCAGATTGTCCTTTCAGAAAAGCAATAAAGCATCTCAAGCAGCAAGGTTAATAAAGACTCAAATTAGGCAAAGAATAAAAAAAGCAAAAAGTATACAACATTAAGAAAGGCCATGGTGCAGAGGTTCACCTGCTATTGTCATGATCAAGGCATGGAGAGGAGCGGCTGGAAATAGAACAGAAGGTTTAGCACAACAAGAAGCAGAAAGACTGGAAAAGTACAGACAAGAAAATATTTCAAGTTTCATTGTATTATGTAAAGTAAAATGGCTGAGGAATGCCCGATGAGTGATGATGAGGGTATCATTTTAGTACCCACCCCATTATCTGAACATTAACATTAGTCCAGCAGAGAGGCCTCACAGATGAGCTTAGGAGTGGATGGAAACCATTACTCTCTCAAAGTCTGCCAAAATGATGTGCTGGGATGACCAGGAATCAGAGTCAAATTACCTTCATCTTAATGGCAAGCAAAATGAGGAAGTTACTGCTTAGGTGAAATTATAAAAATTGCATTAGAAAGTCTTTTTTTCCCCATCTTAACCATCATAAATAAATGCAAGAATGTAAACATCAAGTAGTGTTTAGTGAACCTGAATATTTTTAAACTGACAGCTTTCAAATTCTGTATGTTTTTGTAGCACTTGCACCACTACTAGCAGGTACCTGTGGCTCTGGAGTGGCACTTTATGCCCTTATGCATCTGTCTCCTTATGTGGAGTAGAAAAAGTGAGTGCGTCTTGTGAGTTAAAGCAGCACTGCCACAGCCCCGCAGGCTCTGGTGTCTCTGGTGTGTGATATGGTGATGTCAGCGTTACTCAAAACACGTTCACTTTCCACTTCGATTAATGTGACGCTGTACTGGGACCCAACGTGGAGATTCACTTCTCAGGTTGTGTTGATGTAAAGGATGAATGCTCAGGACAAATCACACCAGGCCTTTAATCAACAATATTTGAAAGAAAACTAAATTGCATGTTGAAAGATTAGTGCATATTATTACTCTTGCTAAAAAAATTATCTTTTCGTTTTATTACTTAAATAAAGTTAGCCTGGAATTCACACTGAAGATGAACAGTGCTATGAAATGACCGATCTTGATTTCAGCCTCTACATCAACACTAAGGATGGGTGGACTTTGTTATCCAATCTACAGCCTATGAAATTGTAATAAGTTTATATGTTTAATATGTCATGTGCTCTGTAAAAAATATTTTATAAATCTTCTTCTTCTCACATGTACAGCTAACACAAGGCCAGATTTAGCACACAGGGGCTCAGCATTTACAACTGCTAGGCAAGCATCTTAAGATAAGACAAGTTAAGAACAACTGCAAATGGGCAACGTGCACTATTCCTGTGTGTCAGAGTCAGCATGAAATTGTATCCTCTCTTTGCCTTTTTTAGAATGGCATGATTTACCCAAGTGAGGGCCTGCACATGGAGAAAGATTATAAAGCCTTGGAACATTGCCCGGCACACCTTTGAAGCTGGCGGACGGATGGGAGATAACGTCATCCGATCCTGAAAATCCTTCCAGTGCAACAACAAAAATGGCAGACTGTATACATCGATCTCCCACTTCGGTGAAAAGTCTTGTCATGGCTTCCTCGTCTGTTATGCCACATAAATCGTCATTAAAGTATGTTATGCCTGCATTGTTATCACTCTTTAATTTAATATTGTTCTTTATCAGTATGCTGCTGCTGAAGTATGTGAATTTCCCCTTGGGATTAATAAAGTATCTATTTATCTAAAGACAGCTAAGTTATTTCTCCTATGTGATTTCTTACCGCCGTATCACTATGGGAGGGGTCTCGCCTTTTAATATTATATCTATGTTTAATATTATATCTATACAGTTTCGGGTTATACAACATGCCAAGATTAAAAAAGATCTTACTCCAACCAGGGAGCTAGCGCCCCCTGCTGGATAGAGAAATGAAATAAACAAAAATCACATGAAGAGTACTCGCGTATGGCTCAGGCTAACTAGGCCTGCAGCCACAATGCGAAGACCGAGTTTCTAATGCCAGTATGCTGTGATCTTCTTTAGCGTCCTTATAAGTAATTGCATAAAATGTGACATTTTGAGAAGTGGGCCAAGATGAAGATTTGTTTTAAAGATAATAAGAGCCTACTGAAACTCAATTCTTTTTGTGTTTTAAATGTCCTATCTACCTATTTTGCCTCATCTAACTGGAATCTCTGTAAACAAATCTCGACAGTCCACTCACGACGCCACATTTTCAGAAAAAAAAGTTTCAGAAAGAGTGACATGAATGTTATTAACTACAAATGTAAGGGGGCTTGAGGTCTGCTGAAGGAAAACAATTGGCCTTTCTGCATTGTTTAACAAAATGTGTTTTTCTGCTACAATATTTAATGTTGTTTCACAATACGGTGTATGCTTATACAGGAAAAGACTAAAGAGGAAATGTGTTTGGATAAATTTTGGGGATGTTTCAGAGAATGAATCCTTTGACTATCACAGATACTGACAAATTTAGAAAGTCCATTCATCCATCCATTTTTGAATCTTGGACCATCTTCAGAAAACCACAGAACAAAATAAATATAGTACACTGTATACAGATACAGGGAGAAAATAAATGTGAGCTCTAAAGCTGGGTTTCCTACAACTAAGAGGCAGCAGCCCTGACCATCATGCTATTCTTTTGCCATTCAATAAGTTAATGACATAAATGATACATTTCAGAACTGACAAGATGCTGCTCATGCCTTCACAAAATTATGCCACCTGTCTTGCAGTACAGGAAGAGGGTGAGACTCTTTGCCTGGCAAAAAGGATCCACGGTCAATTCAGTCAGGACAAGGAGACGACGATTTCTTCCTTTCGTTTGATATTTAGTGGTATCCCTTCTGTGTATTCAGTGCATGAGTATTTTATTTAATAACTGCATCTTTTTTTTTCTTTTTGCCTCCACGTCACCCGTGAAGGTATACTGTAGATACATGCAGGCCTATATGTGACTGCAGTATACCCATACAAATAAGTAACTAAACATGGGGAGAGTTGGCACCAGGAATGGCATCCGGCTGTGAAGATAATGAGGAAACCTCTCCTGGAGTAGTCTAGTTAATAAAAATGTGAACAGCTATGGAATACACACACACACAGAGTAAAGCTTCATCTGCCACCATTTCCGACTATTACTACTTCCTTTTCATTGATCAAGGTGGCCCCAGGAGAACTTCTGACATGTCAGCGCTGAAGCCATGAAGCTTTCAGCTGAGGCTGAGACTCCAGATGGAATGGGAGCCTCCTCCAAGAAGCCCACTCCAACAAGGCAAAGAAACACCAGCAGGGCTGCTCATCATTTGAACTACAACACCCATGCAGCCCTGTGGGTGTGCAAATGGAAGTTACGCTAGAAGGTGGTTGCCACCCAGCATACCAGGGTAACATATGGCTCTCCTATTGTCCTTCTCTCATATTGGCTTCCGGACCAGGAAAGGAAACACAAACCATTCCAGGCCAGATGCCCTTCCATCTATGATGTCCAACCATTATGTTGGACTCTGAGCCGGGTATAGGCACATCAGCCATTCCTGTCAGAATACCAGCCCAAACAGGTCTTCCCTCACTATAGATATATACGTGTGTGTGCTTGTGTATTGTTATATTTGGGCACAGTATATATTTTGTTGTTCTTTAAGTTGAAGACTTGCAGTAGCTACTAAACTAGTGTTTTAAAAAGCTGAATAGTCTTAAGAATATCAGAAGGACTGGTATAACTGTAAATGTGTATTGTCCATTATTGTCCATTATCAACCAAACTATCAGCTAAAGGCCTACAATGAAATTGATTTTGAGCTCATTGTCGTTTCAGACTTGTAACTCATATTATGGAATCGGATGTATTTGTTTTATGCCATGTACATATTCTGCCATTTATGTTAGGCAGATTGACCTGTCGTGGTTGGGTGGTCTTTTGGCCTTGAACCCCGTGCTGATTATATATTTCTTTTCTCCAGCTAGACTGGATTTATTTATTTTTTAATTTTTTGTGTTTACCTTGACCTTCATATTGGACTGTCATTTATAAATTTAAAAAAGGACTCTACATCTCTTAATTTATATATCTTTATGTAAATGAGCATTATTCATCTTTTGTGCGAGGTGTGATCAAGAAATATGGTGAATGTTTTAAAAAAGAAACGTTAATTGCAGTAAAAGATGTACAACTACTAGTCCCCCTCTCCTCCACTTCGAATGCACTTCTCCCAACACTCCTGCCACTTTTGTAAAGCAGTTCTGGAAGTTTCCTTTCGAAAGGGTCTTTAGTTGGGCTGTCATGGCTTCCCGGATGTCCTCAATGGATTGAAATAGTTTGTCTTTCATGGTCATTTTCAATTTAGGGGACAGCCAGAAGTCACACATTGCCAGATCCGGCGAATAAGGTAGATGTGGACACAGCATAATGTTTTTACTCAACAGAAATTGTTGTACTAGAAGGGATGTGTGACGAGGAGCGTTGTCATGATGAAGAATGAAACCATTTCAACATTTTCCTCGGCTATTGATGTTGAAGGGACGTCCCGATCTTTTCTCGTCTTCAACACAGTCAGATCCATTACGAAATCGGTCAAACCACTTGTAGACAGTGTGACAGGCGGCTGGCGTCCATACCCAGTCGGGACGCCCCTGCATGCTATATTCAGGGGGAGCAGCCCTGGACACTGCAATACCTCCCCCTGGACGCTAGATGGCCTTCTCCCTGGGGTGGAGCAGTGCCTTGGGTTCCCGCAGGGCATCCTGGGAATTGGAGTTGGGTGCAGCCCTGTTGGGTCCTGCAGGCACCGCCAGGGGGCCCTGTGTTTGAGACTCCTGAGCCCGTATGGACAACTTATTCCTCACACCCGGAAGTGCAGCCGGAAACTCAAGGTTCAAGCACCTGGAGCACTTCCGAGTGAACTATAAAAGGAGCCAGCCACCACCACTCAATGGTCAGAGTCGGGTGGGAGGAGGACAAAGCTTGGTGAGGAGGAGTGGTGGTAGAAGAAGCAGAAGAAGTGTGTTGTGTGTCTTTGCTTGTGCTTTTGGGACTGTGTTGGGCCTGTGGGACACGGGGAAAACGTGCCCCACGACTGAAGAGAAAATAAAAAAGTCTTTCATTTTATATGTGCCTCTGTGTCAGTCTGTGCCGGGTCGGGTGCTATATAGCGCCTTTATCACAACAGTCTTAATTGTCGGTGCAGTGTCACCATAAACCCATTTTAACATCTGAGGGGCATCCTGAGCTTTTTAGCAATTTGAAACAAAATTTCATGTTAATGCGTTGCTCGACATGCATTATTAATGACAAACTTGAAAAACCCACTTGAACTCAACAGCGGCTGACAGGATCAAACACGTAGAAACTGCTCACAAACTGGGCTCTAGGATGGACCTGTCAGAACCGGCACTGAATTGCTCTGCGGTGCTCTTGGATGGCGCTCTGCATTGACATTCACCGTACTTTTCGATCACACCTCGTATACTAGTTAGTCATTATTATGAACATCACAATGTAATGAGTTGTTCTTTGACATGTTGTACTGCAATTTGAGCTACAGCCTTTGTATGTAAATGTGCCTCAGAATGAAATGCTGTTGTTGCTTTTGACATTTGTCCATGCTGATGAGGTCCGTTCTTCCTTTGGTCTCCTACTGTATGACATCACTGCTCCTTTCAGACATCAGAAAACCAAGATGTCTTCACAGTAAAATCGTCAAAGCTCCAGTCAAACACTCTTCCAAGGTCAGTCACTAAGGGTTTATCTTCAGGTCAGCCTTTACAAGCCCTTGTGCATGATGGGATGTGCATCATGTTGAGTGGCACACTTTATCTGTGAGAATGTTCCAAATACTTTGTGCATCTCTTTTAGCAGAGTGTTTGTTTCCTCAGAGATTACACAGGATTATTTTTCTGTACCATATTAAACCAGATGATGTTTTGTTCAATGCTACTACTACTAATAATAATAATTATTCTTTGCATTTATATAGCGCTTTTCTCACTACTCAAAGTGCTCAGCAATTGCAGGTTAAGGGCCTTGCCCAAGGGCCCAACAGAGCAGAGTCTCTTTTGGCATTTACGCGATTTGAACTGGCAACCTTCCGATTGGCAGTGCAGATCCCTAACCTCAGAGCCACCACTCCGCCTACTAAAGAGATATGCAGTTCTTAAAACAGACCTGCAAAGCCAACAACATGTGTGATACTTGCAAAAATATAGTAGTATTAGTGTTAATATTTTTACGTGCACAGAGTACAGTGAACTTGTTACTTGCACGTTCATCCAAAATGCAACCTGTCACCCCACTCCGTTGCCATAACAGGAGAAAAATGGCCACCTGTTGCCCCAAGAGTGTGTCTTGAAGGGGCTGAGGCTTTGGCCAATCAAAACTGGTTAAAAAAAAATTAGCTGAATTTAAAGGTTTGTAATGATGTGCTTTGATGAAGAGGAAATACTCTCTGAAGAAATATAAAGGAGATGTCTATGCTAATAAACACATGACATTACACGCTTCACACAGAAGAGATGGATCCACAGGTATGAGATAATGTTATGGATGTGGTGTTTAAAAAAATACAGTATTTGCAGTCCTGAAAATATGAAGAACATGTTAAAATGTAAACTCATTATTCACGGTCACTTTCCTTACGCTTACTTTTTAGATAATATATTTGGACCATTATAGTTAAAGTAAAATTCTGCCAAAACATCAACTGACTTTGTTATATCATAACAATACAGAACAAGATTCAATGGCTAAGACTCTCCTCTACTTGGACTAATAAGTTGGCATAATCAGTAGTGAAAGGGAATGTACTCGTCCAGGCAATGGGTACAAACGTACCTCAACTGTGGAGAACAGTGTGGGCCCATCAGCTAATTTAGTACACATTCCCTTAGCCACAGTGATCCCAAACCTCCTCCTGTGTCCCGTGGCTGACACCAGTGCAACTGTGTCATCTTTACCTGTGTGCCTGGCTTCTCTCAGAAATCACTCAGAAACTAGCAGTAAAAAAAACTCTTAACAGATTAACAGCAACAACTTGACTTAGGCAGGTGACACAGTGAGTCAAAGCACAGATTCAATGAAGTTCAAAGCTGCTACTCCCTCTACTCCCAGCTCATCAGCTCAAAGGGCTAAAGAACCATTCGGTCCACCAAAGGAGTGAGTGATGAGGTCAATCGTATAGGTGACTACTGCATTAAAAGGTCGCACCTTACTCACGGCAGAGTGTGAGCCTTTGGCTGTATCTCGGGTCTTTGTTTATCGTAGTTTAAGGTAAGATACCAGTGCTGATGGTCACATATAACCTACTGTAATGCCACTGGCAAATCTCAAGACATCACTAAAGTTGTTAACAGCAGAAAACACTACAGGCAAGATACGGTTTACCTACCCTGAATGAATGGGACTAGAAGAAACGGCTATATTGTCCAAATGATCGGTGCCCCAGCTCAAGCGATAAGAGTCTTTTTCTGCTTCCCTGGCAAGAGCGCACACCTAACAAAAATGAAGAAATAAGAGGGTTGGCATCAGGAAAGGCATCAGGCTATAAAGGTCATGCTGAAACATCTACTGGTGAAGTCTAATCAAAAAAGAGCAACTCCATATAAAAATGGGAATAGCTACAGAAGAAGAAGAACAAATAGAAGAAGATGATGATGATGTAAAAGGCTTATGGGCAAAGCCTCAGTAAATCTTAAATTCCCCTTCAGGTTATTACAGGGAAGTGCTTAGTGTTGGAAAGACCCATTTTAGTGCCTGATGTTGCCAGGACAGACTCTGCCCCCTCAGCCCAATAAACCTACAATGAAAGTGATAACTCTTCACAACCACACAGTAGGGGTTGAAGTGTTGACAGATGATGGAACAGGTCAAATCGTTTTCATCCCAAGAACACCTCCGATTCCCAGTAATTTTATGTTTTCTTTTAAAAGTCTGGAATTTCCTATTTTTGTCTGCTTTGTTATGCCTATAAATGAATCACAAGGTGAGGCACTGATTTAAGAGTAAATTGCTTCTCTGCTGTGCAGATTTACGTTGCTTGCTCAGGGGTGACGTCAAACAGGTCTTTGCTTAGATACGCTCCACGAAATACAACAAAAAATGTTTAGAAAGAAGCAACTGCATGGCATCGTAAGTGTACAGTATTCACCTCGCTTGACTTTTGTATAAATAACAGTATATTTATTATTTCCATAAGTATTTATTTACTTAAGAACTTAAATCAAATGCTGTTTATTCTTCTAGTTTTGAAGCAGTAATCTACTTGTCACTGACGGCTAACTCAGCCAGTAACTAATAAGCAAACATGAACATCTTTTCAAACAATACAAAGAAATACTGCAGTTACGCAAATAGAGATCAAGTACAGTTATTAAACAAGACTGCAGGTGATTTGCATTATTTATTATATTACATCAAACTGACATCTGTTGAAATGGAGCGAGCTAACATTAAATATAAAAACCAGGGTAGCTGAACCTGCCACCATAGTGATGTAATCATAAAGGAGGACGTCTATGAAAACTGTGCAGCCTTTGTCCAGTTTTCCCACAGAGCTTTTCAACAATACTTTCTTCATTGCAAAAAATAGATTTTTGGAAGTTAAAGGACAGAAGTAGAATAAATGTGATCTGTTACTGGCTAACTAACAGGAAATGAGTCTACCCACCACGCATCAGTTCAGAATTCTGTGAAAGGAGTTAATTATCTAGTGCAAACATCATTAAGTTTATATCTGGAGGTGAATAAAAGGAAGTGCAACAAAATCAACTCAATGTATTAATCTAAACTCTGCCAAAATCCACGGTTACAACACAGGAACTCAAAAGGAATGTGAAGTGTGTTGCGACAGTTATAAAAGTTGGTTTCCTTCCAGGAGATGGCATTTCTTTCTAGGATTGATCATGTGATTTCAGTTCATTGTCAAATCCACAGTGCAACATTTGTACAGGGAGTGGAAGTATCACTAAATATATTTAGATATAAAACAATAAAAAAGGAGCTTGAACGTACCTGTTGGTTGGAGATCATATCCTCAATCAGGACGTTGTTTCTTAGGTAGGATCCATGGCTCATGTGGGACCTGTCAGAACTGAAGGACCGAAGGCTGTTGGGTTGGTAGGTTCCAGTGGAAACACGGCAAACAGGCGTTAGGGAGTTGGGAGAAAAAGCATGGCATTAGCACACACTGCAGCGTCCAGAGGGTGGCAAACGTAAAGAAAAGAAATCGAGTAAGCTCACCTCACGTTATAACGCAGAGCTCCGCTGAGTTAAAAGCACAAATTTGTAAAAGAAAACCCGGCTTTACAGAATATTTCTAACATACACTGTTCTCCAAGAAATTGAGATTTAATCCAGTTAACACTTACAGTAGATCTGCTTACTCAGACATTAGATGTTGGCCAACTGAAAAAAGCTTTCTCATTTATGTACAGTCAAATGAAAAGTAAGTACTGTACACCCTATGAAATTTTTTGGTTTTTAGCACTTGTGGACATATCAAGATCTGATCTTCATTTAAAAAGTCCCTTTAGATGAAGTTGATATAATAAAATTAAAAAAAAATGTGGTAAAAGTAAGCCCACCTTCAGCACTAATAGCTGGTATTGCTATTGCAGACCAGGACTTTGACTTGGCCATTCTAGAACCATCCATTGTTTTTTCATCTTTTCAGTCATTCCTTGGTGGATTCACTGGTATGTTTAGGGTCAAGAGCCACTTTCAGGTGGGCTTCATTCTTCTGACAGATGGTCTCATATAATCCTCATGCATCCTCTAGTTTAAGGATGAGTTTCTAGAAGATCAATTCTATGATGCTGAGCTGCTCATGCCCAGATGCAGCAAAGGCGGCCAACACCACATTTTCACCATCATGATCTACAGCTGGTGTCAGGTTCAAATGCCGCCTTAGCTTTTCTCCTGGTACTATGACCAGATAATTATTTTTGCCAGGTCTGTCCAGAAATTCGAAAAGTCTATTCCAGAAGTTCTACTATTAGGCTAGGTGTTCATGGACAAACTTTAGTCTTGTCCTGATGTTCTTCATGTTGTCTTCTGACACACCTCCCTACACATCTAATTTGTGCAGCCCCTATCTAATGGAAGACATCATTTACTTGGACATTGATAGTGGCAAAGAGCTACCTAGAGATCCCGTAATGAAGTTCTAGGCCTCTTTGGTAATTTCTTCAACATCTTGCAGGATGGCCTGGCCAAGTCATCAGTTATTCGAAATCTTCTTCACTTGTAGATGTTCTTCCAGGCAGTGGGATGGCTGATTTCCAACTGTTCTGGAGATCTTTTGAAATCAACTCCCTGACTCGAAGGCATCTATGACCTTCTTTCTGAAGGCGTCTGAGAGCTGTTTTGATTCTGGAATGGTGATAACTACACTTCAGCAACAAACCAAACTAAATGTTGGAGGCATAAATATGAGGACTGGTTCCTCCATGATCTTTTCTAATGATGTTCTAATCATTCACAGGTAACTCTAGAGGTGTATGAGGTAGTGATAAATGTAGAGGTGGACTTTACACGTGTGAAATTTGTATTTATGCTTATTAGATTTATACATTGGACTACCAAATGTAGATGATGTTTGTTGTATTATATCACCTTTATCTCCAGATTCCGTTTAAATAATCATCAAATCTTGACATGTCCACATATGTTAAAAAAAGAGAAAAACATTTCCTAGTACTTACTTTTCACAAGACTGTAAAATCCAGGATTTCTACATCTTCCACTACATTTCTATTTCAATGGTACTCAAAATATATTTCGATACAACTCCCCTGGAAGCTGCATAAACAGACTGGGCATGCACAGAAGTGACATGGCACTCAATTGATAAAGCACAAGCAACAACTGTACCCCAAAGTAGAAAAGTCTTGGCAGAAATTTCTGGGCAAAAAAGTGTTAAAGGTCAATGAGCAACTCCAAAGAACCAGAACTATCATATTCATGGTAGAATATTAAAATATTAGAAAGATTTAGATGAGAACAGGCCATGCAGCCACACAAAGCTCTGCAGTCCTATCCACTTAATTCCTCCAAGATTACATCAAGTTGAGCTTTTGAGGTCCCCAAAGTCTTACTGTCTACCACACACCTTGGTCTCTTTATTTTTCCATGTGTCACAAGTTTCCAACTGTGTCCCCGTGTTCTTGATAAACTCATTTTAAAGTCACCGTCTCGATCCACTGCACTAATTCCATTATCATTTTAAACACTTCAGTCAGGTCTCCTCTTCATCGCCTAAAGGCTCAGCTCTTTTAATCTTTCCTCATAACTCACCATCTGTGGCCCTGAATCAGCCGAGTCGTACTTCTCTGGACGTTTTCTAGCGTGTCTATGTCTTTTTTTGTAGCCTGAAGAAGCCTGTAGTTACAAATAGTTATGTGGTTTCCGAGTATGAAAAATGTATAAAATACACACATGGTGTAAGTTGCAGTTAACGGATTTGGAAACTGGAGTATTTCGTATTTGTTTAGATGTCTCAAACAGTAAGCTATCACATCCTCTTTCTTTTCCTCCTCCAAATGAAAGTTCTTGTACTGGGCACCGTAGCAGTCAAACTCCTTATACAGCAAAGATGCAAACACTGCTCAACTTGTCAATTGTCATCAGTGTGTAACATCTTTCTATAATCTTATTCATCAGGAATTATCTGCATCTAAAATGAATAAAGATGCAGTCAAATCCATATCCATCTGGAAGAAGGCGACAGCTTTGTTTGAATTACTAATAAGACAGTCGCCCTCATTTCACCCTTTTATCACTTAAACTTCAGCCTGACCTGCTTTTCTGTTCTTGACAGATGTCATGTTTCTGTCTTGCTGCTCATTCTCCTGCATTGCCAAAGGAGCGTAGTTGGATTATGGGTACTGTGATCTAAACTCCTCACATCCCTGCATTGTCAACTTTAAAACTATAAGGGGACAGACTGGGTGTTCGTTTGTAATTTTAATGTTAGATCGCAAGTTACCTCTGGTACTTTTGGCTCGAGTTTACGGATACAAATAAATCCAATGACGTGCCATCAAAACTCAGAACATTGGCTGCCTGGTGAACTTGTGCTTTCTCTTCTTATTAATGGAGGTTTTCCACCTGTAAACTCTGCCTTCCTTGCACACCCCAAAGACATGCAGATAAATTGAAGTGACGTGTGGAATGTGCATGTGTGAGTGTGACCGTCTGTACAAGTGTGCCCTGCCCCGAGTTGCCTCCTACTTTGTGCTTCATTCACCCCACAGCCCTGTAACGGAGTTCAGTAAAAAGATGGTTGGGTAGACTTACAACTGAATTTAACAACCATTTGGGCTCAAATGAAGTGAGCTTTTACAAGAAGGGAAGTCCAAGTGAAACACTGCTTGGTCTTCTGGTGGTTCCTTTTTTTGTCTTCCTTGTTAAGTGCAGAGGCTCTAGCATTACAGGGTATAATCTGTATGATTCAAGAGTAGGCACTGTAAGCATACCCACATAAAGTAAATGTGAATGGCTTGAACACTTACTCAAAAGGCTTTCCATCTTCCTCATAAGAAATCTGAAGGAAGTGATTAGGCCTTCCAATTTCATTCTGTATTTTACGTCTTTGGAGACTTCGTTTTTTTTTTTTTTTGTTTCATTAAACTCCTTTTATTACCCAGGTTATGAGCACGCACTGATACAGTGCACTGCACAACAAACCAACTCAGGATCCAGATTAGGACCCGAGTGCAGCCATGCAACGGGTGATACCTCAGCACCACACTAGTTCAGACTGTGAAAAAAATCAAACTAACAAAACAGTTTTTAACAAGCACTCTCAATATCACTTTCCTACGATAGCTCAAGATCCTCATCTGACAGTGCAGAATCCGAGTCACTGACAATACACAACACACCTCTGGCAGAGGATTCTTCTCACAGAGAGGCTGCCAGCATTTGACGCCATACTGTATGTACTGTAATAAAAATGAATGGCGATTCTTCTTAATCGCATGGTCTTTGCTGCCATCTATTGGATAAAAGTATGTAACAGATTCTAGGTGACTTTCCTTGCTGGTAAAACCTTTAATTTTTTGTGTGTCAACTGCTGTCAACACCTGCCTTAAAAATACTATAAAAACACTGACACTGGTTTGGACATGGAAGGAAAAGCTCAACAAACTCAGAAAGGACAGAAAAGGTTTCATTGTAAAAACAAGACGACTGAAACTTTACTGGTGGACCAGCATTTTATTTTAGTTGATAGAGTATGTAAGGGGGTCGGGCTCAGGTTGGACGGCTGGGAGACAAAGTCAGAGAGGCGAGATTGTGTTGGTTTGGACGTGTGCAGAGGAGAGATGCTGAGTATATTGGGAGAAGGGTGCTAAGGACAGAGCTGCCAGGAAATAGGAAAAGAGGAAGACCTAACAGAAGGTTTATGGATGTGGTGAGAGAGGACATGCAGGTGACCGGGAGGTAACAGAACAAGATGACGAGGACAGGAAGATATGGAAGAAGATGATCCGCTGTGGTGACCCCTAACGGGAGCAGCCGAAAGAAGAAGGAGAATGCCTAGAGGAGGCTGGGTGGTCTCAGAACCCCTGCAGATTTTATTTTTTTTCTCCAGTCGTCTGGAGTTTTTGTTTGTTTTTTCTGTCCTCCCTGGCCATCAGACCTTATTTTTATCTATGTTAATTAGTATTGTGTTATTTTACTTTTTAAATTTTGTCTCTTTTCGCTTTCTTCACCCTGTAAAGCGTTTTGAGCTACATCATTTGTTTGAAAATGTGCTCTAGAAATAAATATTGTCCTTGTTGTTGCTGTTGTTGTTGTCCGATAATCTAAATAGATTAAAAGATCACCAGGACAGTATATTTACAAAGGTAAATGCAAAATGTGCTGTATGCTAAATGACTTTTAATTCATCAGCCAAACAAAAACTCAAACTCAAAATGAAACTAAAATGGGAAGTAATAAAGTTTACCGGATGGCTGATACACAAAAACGAAACAATTCACACAAAAGAAGACAACAAGGCCTGCTGTTTTTATTCCTGATTGTAACGTTTCAGTAGCTGGTGGATAAGGGCCTTACACTGTCATTAATAATTTCTTTTTTTTTTAGTTATTGTAATATGATAAATGGCCTACAGACACATCCCTAGTATAAAGAGTTAATGAACTAATCGCTGAACTGACATCCTAACCAAGGTAAGAAAATGTTCACCCAGTACCTCACTAGGGGAGAGCGACACTGGGAAACAAACAAAAAGGGTTTCTATTTCTCCAGGTGCACCAGATGATCACCACTCCATGACAGAATGACGTACCCGAAGACATTTTAAACAAGTGCAGGAAGATCTGCCAGTCTCCAAATGAGGACACGTTAAATCCTCTAGAAACATGAAGTAGGGGTGTGTAAGAAATCAGTGTGTGGAGCTGCTCCATTCTCAAACATTAACAGGGCTAAAAGTAAATTAAAAAGTCTCAGACTTTCATAAAGAGGAAAAGCACAAGAGAATAACCCGGGCACCCAAGCCAATCTACTGTGGGGTAAATCATAACAAGGCCACATTAAAGCTAACGCTGCACACTCGACAACTGCACAGATGCAATGGAGGACGGCCACTGATTGGGCACTGATCTGGTAAAGTCGACTTACCTTGGCACGTGACTTTGGGAGCATTAAAAGAAAACAGAAAATGAGGCAGGAGAAAGCAGGGGCCTGACTGTCTCTACACACGAGTACTTCAATCTGCACAATTAGCTAGCTAGGCAATCCTATGTCTTTATATTTAGAATTAAAACAAAATTAGTCTTGCATAATTCAATTCTCATTAGAAAAATTGAAATCACCTTCATCATTTACAAATAATAAATTTAAACTAAAATGCAGAAAACAGTATAGAGAATACACAAAAATATGTAAATACTGTCATGAAAATATATAGTTAAAGGATTACATTTGCTATTTTTTTCCAAGTCAAAGCAATTTTTTCACAATCAAAGTACACATTAATATTCTACTGGAATTTTTTGTTTGTGTAGTATTATTTTTTTTTTAATTAATTTTAAAAAATATTGTGTCTGCTCTTATGGTTTTACAAAGTCATCTGTGAGGTTCTAGTCCTAAAGTGAAAAGGGAAGCCCTAAAACTCACAAGATGTGTCAATCTTCAAGCCATGAAAGTTCTTGAGATTGCACACGTATTGTCCAAGCTGGCACGTCTCACAGCACACAACCACAAAACTCCCCCATATACCCAAAACTGTTTACAACCACAACTTTGAACTTTGACGAGGAAACTCCAGAAGGCCCTCCTTTCGCTGGCCAAAATTATTTTTAGATTTGATCGCATCTTCGAACCTTGAATAGGACCATTCCCTCAATTGTTGAAGAAGTCGATGTGAAGCTGAGAGGACTGGTAACGATTAAGTGATCCCACACAAACACAGATGACAATGATAATAAGTAACGGAGCCCTCAGCATTAAGCAAAAACTGCACATGCTTAGATCACCAAGAAAAATGAAGCAGCACAGATTCTTAAAAAAAAAAAAAAAACTAGGAGAAAACTTCAAATATGAAAAAAGTTAAAGGTTGGGGGAATGAAGCATTATTTTAACATCCTGGTGAAATGCTGTATGTGTTCAAAGTTAGCAGGCAATGGAACAGGAGACATTCACTCTCATACAAATAAAGACTTTTCATCATTAATATCTCTTTTTAAAAAATGGTTCATCAACATTAATTTCTGTTGAAAACGGATTTGAAAAAGAGTGACAAGGGTCTTTCATAGGCTCTATCAGAGGGTTTGGTCTGAAAGCGTCTGCTGAAGTTGCCTTAAGCATATTAGTATTGAACATCGCCATCATAGGGAGTGTATTTAATCAGATATCTGTGTGTTAAAATATGTTGGTGCTAAGATTTGGGACTATAAGCTCCCATTACTTTCCAGTCTTGAGGTCCTGCACACTGATGCCGCTGACTGCCTACACATCTCTCTGTCTGCTATGCACAAGTGTAACTTAAGTTATAAAGCCTGACAAGCATGCTAAAAGTAGAGGAAAAACTTCTCTTCATTTTTAACGATTTTTGTGCATAACCTCACCCTGTGCATTTCTGGCATTATGTTAACAATAGTAACCAGCTGAGGACGAATGAGGGCAAAGACTTGAACTTAAATTGCTTGTGTAAAATGTTCTGTCTAAATTACAAAACCAGGGATTGACTTTATGCTCTTGTCCTTGGCGAATGTGACGCGTTTCCAATTTATAATTTGCAATTCACACATTATAATATTATCTGTAGTGGCAGTTGATTGTGGCCAACCAGTTTTGAGTTAAAACATTTGATTGGCTCCCATGCCATGAGTCAAAAAGCAGCACCATTGGTTATTTTAACTCACAGTGAAGGTCCACTAGACTTGTGTGTTTTGTTTCTTTAGCATTAGAACACTCACATATTCATACAGGTCATGTTTTCTAAAAATATTGATATTTTCAAGGGTTGTGGGTCGAAATGGCATAAATAAAACTGCTATAAATACCTGACAAGCACACGTCCGATTGTGCACTGTTGGATCCGCAAACTTTGTAAGTGGATCACTCGCTGCTCAGAAAGTCACAAAACACCAGAGCTTGTACTTTATGGATTATACTGCAAAGAACACGCGTCACGGTTTTCTCTGCCTTCTCAAACTGGCAGCACTTGGTCGAGATAACCAGGTACTTCGGAGTCGCTCAGTGGAGTTATCCCACCTCAGGTGGATTGCAGAAGAGGCCTGCTCTTCAGGCTGCTTTTATTTTTAAATGACTCCAAGTTATTAAAAGATTCATAAAAGCACAGATGTATTTCTGTAATTAATATGGAGTTATAACTTGGGCAGTTTCCTGCTTTGGGTCTGTTGTAGTCAGCTAGTATTTGGTTCCTAGCACCTGTGAAAACTGATAATATTAAAAGGATGAGTATCTTTATTGAGGTGTGCTCTGCAGTAGAACTGCTTTGGCACACCATCATGAGCAAATATTCCAGCTTTACTGGCACTAGAGCAAACTGTCTTTTTTTTGTGGTTTCATAATGATGGACAGATCTTTTTTGAATGATTCAGCTTAATTTTTATAGTTACCCTAATATTTTTTTTTTCTGAATTTCAATAAAAAAAATAAGAAATAAATACCTGTCTGAACGGCCTCCATCTAAAGTGAATCTTAAATAATTCATTCCATCCAAATACTGGCCAGGCAGAGAGTCGTCGCCCAATTCCCGGAGGTCCTCTGCCCTTAAATATTCTCCTGCATCTCCTGTCATGGTGTCATCACCTTGGAGAAAAAGGGTAAGAAAGAGTGAGTAGAAGGCTGGGCAGCCTGGCACTAGTGGGTGACACAGCATTGGCAGAGCCGTGCGCAGGAATCTAAGGAATAAAAAAGGAAACACACAGAAACACATTCCTAGTGTATGGCTACAGGCTAAAGTAACACTGGAAGGTCTGTTCCGGGGCCTCCTTCAACAGTACGTGTATTCTTTTAATGCAGAAAACCCAAAACACTCTCATAAACAGCAGGCTCTCTATTTTTAGTTAAGAACAAGCACAGCCTGCTGCCTTAAACTACTGTCAGAGTCAGATGTCTGTTATGGCGGCTTGCCTTACTTAAGTCAATGTCTGCTCTGAGTGGACTGAAGAAAGCCAGCACAATAAACAACGATCGGAAGACGAAGAACTCCTCAACAATATGCTTGGCCTAATCTTGTACACTTGGGGCTCGTGTTTGAAATTCTCTGAGAGTAATGAAAAGTCAAGCAAAATGACTCCTTTTATTGGCTAACTAGAAAGATTACAAGATGCAAGCTTTGGAGGCAACTCAGGCCCCTTCTTCAGGCAAGAGGGGCCTGACTTGCCGCCAAAGCTTGCATATTGTAATCTTTTTAGTTAGCCAATAAAAGGGGTCATTTTGCTTGATTTTTCACTACATTTATAATGGCTAACACCGGTACAACACCCTCGTACTATCTGAAAAAGTAAGCAGTTGGTCAACAGGCAGCTGTATAAGAAGGATGTGTTCATATGTTCATATACAGTGCTGTGCAAAAGTATTCAATCCCCTTGTAAGTTGTCATCAGTTTCTGCATGACAAAACATTTGTCCCCATATTTATCCATTCAGTAATTTAATTGGAAATGTATTGTTACAGTCCAAATAATGCATTTTCTGTAGATATTTAACCAAAGAAGAAAGACTCCAAAGTTGGTGTGTACATTAAGTTTTTAAACTTCTGTGCTTTGGAAGTTCCAGGTTTACAGAAATGAATCACAAACGATGCAAAGGTGACAGTCATAAACAAACATAATGAAGTACGACTTGTGAGTCCTTCCTATCTCTCTGGAAATACAAAAAGCCCCCTTTGGAAGGGCCACAGTCTTTGTCTTCTTGGACAATCACTGGAAAAATGAAGACCAAGGAGCATTCTGTTGATGTGAGACACAAAGTCACTGAAATGCACAAGGCAAGAAAAAGGATACAAAAAAATATTGAAGAGTCTGAAGGTCCCGTTAAGCACTGCTGGATCCTTCATCAGAAAGTGGAGGGTTCATCACAGCACCCTGACTCTTACTAGAACAGGCCGTCCCTCAAAACTAAACATCTGAACAAGACGTCGACTGGTGAGAGAGGCTAATGAAAGTCCAACTGTCACTCTCAGAAGTCTGAAATGCTCTTTGGCTGAAACTGGAGTGAAGGTACAGGGGGCCCACAATTTCAAGAGTTCTCCATAAAACAGGACTCTATGGGAGGGGAGCAAGAAAGAAGCCATTCCTTAAGAAGGTCCACATAAAAGCATGTGTGGCATTTAAGATGCGGGAGAAGGTTTTATGGTCAGATGAGAGCAAAACAGAACATCAAAAAGGTATGTGTGGCATAAACCTTAACACTGCCCAAGTCTCATGAAACACCTAGCCTACGGTGGCCAGAAGTCCACATGACCATCATCATCATCAAGTTCTTCCATGTGAACCCTGAATACAATGAGGACTGATTGAGGTCATTTATGTTAGGTAGAATGCCTAGAGGGGGCCGGACGGGTGGTCTCGGAACCCCTGCAGATTTTTTATTTCTCCAGATGTCTTGGAGTTTTTTTTGTTTTTTTTCTGTCCTCCCTGGCCAACGAACCTTGTTTTTATTCTATGTTAATTAGTGTTCCCTAATTTTATTTTCTTATTTATTTTGTCTTTTTTCTCTTTCTTCATCATGTAAAGCACTTTGAGCTCCATCATTTGGATGAAAATGTGCTACAGAACTAAATGTTGTTGTTGTTGTACGGTGAAATATGGTGGTGCTGGCAGCGTCATGCTATGTGGATGCCTTTCATGTACTGGGAATCTTGTCAAATACCACAAAACATTGCAGGAGAACTTGTTCCAGTCTGCAATGAACATACATATCAGGAGAAGATTCATGCGACAATGTGACAATGACCCTAAGCATGAGGCCAAAGTGTCACTGGAATGGCTCATAAACAGAAAGGAGAATGTTCTGGAATGGCCGATCTGATCTGAACTGAGAATCTGTGGCACTATTTGAAAACTGCTGTCCAGAGGTGCCATCCCACCACCTAGGAGGGTCACTATGAATTCTGCTAAGAAGAATGGGGAAGAACTCCTCCTGAACAAATGTGCAAAAGTGGGACTATACTTACCCTAAAAGAATGAAGGCTGCCATTGCAGGAAAAGGGTTCTCGACAAAGTATGAATGTGGAGGGCTTGAATGCTTAGGCAAACATCAACTTTAGAGTTCATCTTCGTCAGTTAAATATCTACGAATATGATTGATTTGGACTTTGGAAATGTATTGTTACAGTGTAAGAGTTCACATTAAAAATACTGAATGGGTAAATATGAGGACAAATCTTAATCATGAAGAAAATTATGACGACTTTCAAGGAGACTGAATACTTTTGCAAGCCACTGTGTTTTAAATTAACCATTTCAATATTTGATGAAATACTCTGAAACTTAAATAAATGTATTTCTTTAATGAGCTTAAGCAAAGAAAATGAGAGCCTATTCAAGCGATGACTATATTAAAAATTTACAAATTCTTCACTTCTCAGAGGTCGGTTTAGAAGATCCTTATTTTCTTATCTTGAAAATCTCAATTGCATGGGCTAATCAATCTGCAACACGTTGGCACTGATGTGTGAATTATTTAAATGGTAATAGGGAAAAATGTATTTATCACAATATTACTTAAGAATCAGGAAATGCTGACCACATAAACAGTAAGCATTCGATTGAGCCATTGACTCTTTTTAGGCATTCTAAGAAAATCACAGGACCTACTGATCTGGAGATGGCACCATAGGCTCTCTGTGTGACCTCCAGTGAGCCCCTTTGTCACCTGCACTCTAACGTATTATCCTCATTCTCAAGCTCACTTAATCCAATTCAGGATCACAGGAGCCGGAGCCTATCCTGGCAGCATCGGGTGCAAGACATGAAACAAGTCCAACTTGGAGGCCAGTTCATTGACATTTCTTGTGTCACTTGGCACTCCCTGGAAGACATTAACCATTCACTATACAGTTGGAATACTTGAATAAAATGGTGTATGTCACCTCAAGCACTGGGCAAAAGTGTCACTTCAGACTAGTCTAGGAAGGCAATGGAGGCAACACTGCACACAAGGGAAGACTGAAGAAAGCAGCAACATGAAGCCGAGCACATCACGAGCTACTGTATGGCGCACAGCTGCTCAGTCCAAAACATCCTACAAGGAGGAGGCACACACACCATTGCTGGGCTGAGGGACTTCAAAGTAACACAAGGAGGTTTTAGGATCATCAAGCCTTTTGTCTTCTGGCAGATCGTTGCTTTAAACCAATACTGGCACCAAGCACTACAGTATTATTTCAACTACTGCACATCTATCCTGGCAAAAAGCACAGAGCAAAAAAGCAAATCCAACATACTGTACATAGACATTGGAGTTCTGCGCTCAGCGCCATACTGGCTTCCTGAAATGGCAAAAGACACACATTAAAACAAGCAGCCGGATGGTGTTTACGCTGTAGAGAAAGAAGACAGACACACACTTGAGATGCCAAGAAACGCAAACACAAAATGGCAGCTTCTCCTCCTCTTTCCTCACCACTGGATTCTATGGCCTGACTCTTGTGTCCTCCCCATGCTTCAAGTGCACATTGCCAAGCTCTAGTCTCTTGCACTTAAATGTCTGAATGTTCTTTTAGAGCTTGTGGGACTTGGGTGAATTTCACACAGACAGGTCCTAGGACGGACTAACCCGTGGCACATTTATACACTCTTCAGGGTGCTCCCGGAGGGTGGCGGTGGCTGCAGGTTGTTTTTCTGCTACTTTCTAAATCCATTACCAGTTTCCGTCCCCTGTGGAACATTCTTGCTTGCTTTAATTTGAACTAACTTGCCTTTTAAGATGAAGAACCCTTACTTGTTTCTTTTTCCTTAACTAGCTGGCAAACAATAATGAGACATAGTGGGTCAACAGTGGACCAGCGAACTCAGGGGTCTCAACCTCAAGCTCCAGTCAGTGACCATTTTGTCTCCACGCAGTCTATTAGGCTACTTCACATTGGCAGGCTGAAGTTACTCAAATGTGATTTTTTGCCTTAATGCCACACAAATCTGATGTTTTCAGGGCTGTTTGGACACAGAAATCCGATCTTTTCATATGTGGTGTGAGATCAGATACGTATCCAATTTGTGGCCATGCAACAAGAATGAGAACGGTCACATTGGAATTCATGTGGATTTTCTGCCTATATGCATAGGCTGAGTGCTGCTGTCATCAGCCACCACCAGTAGTGCAGCAAAACAACAATGGAGGAGTGCTTAAGTTGTGACAATAGTCCCAGTCCCACCATTCCTGGCTCCTTTCTCGTACCCACAGAGTGCCAACAATAAATATGAAAACAGCAAAAGCTAGTCGTTTGGCTTATTTTAGACTTCTTAACCTAATCATGTGCAGCTGACAGACTGTTTGCCGTCCTCCAAAGCAAAATGTGATGCTACTAGCACGTCCATTGTGTTAGTTTCAATGCTGCATTCCACCTGAAGTCAGAAATTAGCATTTCTGAGTTCCTAGTCAGAAGTTTCAACAGAACGCTTCCCTAAGTTGGGGCTGGTTGGTTAACTCCGAGTTTTGGATCATGATGTCACTACAAAATGGTGACATATGCCATGCACTTTAATGAAAGCTGTCATATTCTACTGTTTACTAGCACTTCTGTCTATTTGTGTCTCATTAAAACAGTCATAAACGCAGTTCTGTCTAACGTTCATCTGTGGACATGATGCTACAATGTTTGGATATGCAAAATACCGCGTAATGCTTTGTTATCAACTGCTATTTATTCAGATGGAGCGAACACAACAGAGCTTTTCCTGGACGTATCCATATTAGTTTTCCAAATGTTTTACTGGAATGTAGTCAACTAAGGTGTGATGTCATTCCCAGCTCCAACATTTGAGTTCTGAGGTAGATTGAATGTAGCATAATACCGCAAGCTGTCTCACAGATACAACATTTTTTGTTGTTGGTAGTGACACAGATGACGTACAAACAAATCAATGTGCACATACGTGCCATTTTGGAGAATATAGATGAGTTGACATTACAGTTAGAAACAGCAAGTCACTTGTACTTATGAATGCGAGACGTCAAGAAAGGCAAATCTGATGCGAGCAAAATATCGGAATTGAGCAATGAGGCTTATAATGTGAACACAGTCTAAAACAGAAGCCAGTTCTTGCCGTCAATGAGACACGTTAGTCTGTGAGGTGAGGACTGCACCTTCAAGGGCAGAAGGTATAAAGAACTGGCCAATGAGCAGAGGCAGGAAGGGGTTCAAAAGGAAAAAACGGATTTTCAAAACCAAAGAGAGAGATTTTGTGACTGCAGTTTGGGCTGCGTCACTGCCAGAGGAAAACAGACGACTGGGAAGAAGACCCACACTGCACCTTCATGAGATGTGCAGTCGAGAAGTGCAACACTCAGCTTGTGCTGGGGACGCATTCAAAGGGAAATCCCTGGAGGGGTGGGCTACCGAAAGGTGTGAAAGTGTGGCATCACTTTGAACTGCACTGGTTTTTACATTCTGCTGATTTCAAACAGACTTTCTATTGACTGCTTTCATTAATATCATGGGACTGTTGATGACAAATTACATTGTTTACATTATGCCACGCTTGCCCTATATTTGTGCATTACGAACATCCATCCATCCATTATCCAACCCGCTATATCCTAACTACAGGGTCACGGGGGTCTGCTGGAGCCAATCCCAGCCAACACAGGGCGCAAGGCAGGAAACAAACCCCAGGCAGGGCGCCAGCCCACCACAGGGCACACACACACACACTAGGGACAATTTAGAATCGCCAATGCACCTAACCTGCATGCCTTTGGACTATGGGAGGAAACCGGAGCACCCAGAGGAAACCCATTCAGACACGGGGAGAACATGCAAACTCCACGCAGGGAGGACTGTTCATTTATATAATCATTCATATGTTTCATAAAAAATAAATGAGTAAGACGCATGTAAATAATGATGCCTTTAATTGGTAATTGAACAGATTTTTTAAAAATATATTTCGCGAGTATAATATTTAAAATGTGTGTTGAATTTGTATTTTGAGTGTAAGAGTTTAAAAAAAAAAAAAACTTATTAGAATGAATTTAGCACAAGGCAGCAACAGAACAACATTAGAAAAAAGTGAAGGACTTTCTGGAGGCTCTGTAGAAGCAAATGGGATCAGGTTAGCAGGTCCTCAGCTGGCTTGCTTTGAATTTTATTGTTATTTTTGCCTGCTGGTTATGAAAAAAGAAACATTGAAGGGTCATAAAAACACCTGTATTAAAATTAATGGAAAAGAAGTCTGTTGCATTACCAGCAGTAACTGGGTACTAAGTAAAAAAACGACTGAAACGAAAACCTGCAGCTACTGTCATCCTCCATGATCCAAGTTTGACACACCTGGTAAAAACATCATAAAATGTTACAAATGTCACAAAGACCTCAGTGTTTTACAATGTAAAAAAATTACAATTCCTCTATTTCTGACATTCACCATGCATTGACAATACAATATAAAGTAAGTGAACTGAGCCAGTCTTCTTTTCAATTTAGTTTATACAGCACTCTTCATAGACTGCAGGCGTAGTGTGCTGTGATAGATACACAGATAGATACAAACACAAACTTTACTAAGTACTAATTACTAATGCACATTCACTTCTGCAGTGAACTGAAGCACCAGATATGCTTCATTTCACCTCACTCTGTCATCACAGTTTTATATAATCATTCCTTTATTCTTTTTCTGTTCTTGCTTAGCTCATTGCAGGTTCCCAGTGAGCCTCGGCCTACTCGGGCACATCAGTTGCAAGGCAAAAACCAAAACTACAAGGCACAGCAGCAAGCCACGAGTGACCCTCATGCTCAGGCACAGCCACACTCTGAGAAGTGCCCTTTTGAGCTGTACTGGGAAGTCCGAGTCAGAGAGAACATGCAAATGTCACACAGAAAGTACATCAACAGAGAATCAAACCAAACAAACCCCACGAGATAACTTACTGTGTACACCTTATAAAGACCCTTGAATGTTTGTGTACTTTAGATACTGAATTCTTTTAGACCAGTTTATAATGATGAAGAATGTAACGACAAAGCGATCCCATGGAAAACCTCTACTGGCTTGAAGAAGAAGAAAGTGCTGCTCATAAACACAATTACTGACGTAAGTGTCAAGATTAGCTAAAAGCACCTGGATGTATATGGTAAGTATATGCTTTCATAGATCCATACATTTAATTTGGCTTTATTTATTATGCTGTAGATTAGTTATTGGTTTTAAAATGTTTCAGTCTCCCTGTGAAAATGGGGAATCTGCCATTTTCAAAAACACAATTGTCTGTGTGCTGTCAAAAATTTGTCATTGTCCCTACTTGTTAGGCAAAACATTTATTATCAGCTTTATTTATTGTATATATCAGTGTGACATATAAATAGGATTCAATTTTGATGTAAATTCTGAGCTTTTGAATGATTTGTGTGTTAGTTTAGCACAGGGTCCCCAACTCCGGTCCTGGAGGGCCACAGTGGCTGTAAGTTTTCATTCTAACCCTTTTCTTAATCAGTGACTGGGTTAGCAGATCCCTGCACCAACAGCACATTGCCGGTGTGTTTTTCTCTCCTCCACGTCAGCTGCTCAAACAATCACATTCAGAAATCAAGAACTTAATCTACATTCGAAATCAACGGTAACCACTATGGACTGCTTTATTTGCTTTTTTATCTTTTCATTAACTTTAATAGCAGCAAACGGTTTCTACTCAATGGGTTGCATGTACATATGCCTAGGTAAAATGTAGATATATACTGTATATATTTATTTTTAAATATATTAATTAGATCTGGTTGTTCTATTGTCTGCCTTAACGTATAAATATCTTAATTAAAAAAAGTTTTTCTGGTAAGAGTGAAGGTCTGTTTTGCACTTTTGTAGCAGTGGCTCTGATTGGTCATCTACTGAGGGTGCACGGGATGCTGGGGACAAGGAGGCCAGCGCAAGATTTATAAGGAGCCCACTTATACAGAGGAGACAGTTTTTTGTTGTTTTGTGTCTTAGTTGCGTGTCTGTTTGCCTTCCCGTTCAATACCTGTGGATTTTTGTTTTGTCCTGCATCGTCTCCTGTTTCGGTGTATGAAGTGTCTGGTGTCCACCTGCTGCATAATGACTGTACTGGGATTCATTGTCGACCAGCGAAGAAAGGAGCCCTACTGGTCTCATTGAGTTCTGCCTGGTGAGTTGGCACTGTTTGTTGAGTCCTTGGGGAGATGGAGTGGGCAGCTACTGTGATGTGCAGCAATATTAAGCAGGCATATGATCTGCTAGCTATGTGCTCCAATCTATCAGCCAGGGCCTGTGCTACAGGAAGTCAGCATATACTCATAAATAATGACAGTGCAGACTCGCAGTAACTCCTTACAGATCTTAAAGGGGTTGTTTTATTTTTGCTTTCATTCTGTCTGTCTAAATTGTATATATATAGATTTATTCCATTGTCACTTTGCATACCATTTTCCCTATCATATTTTATAGTAACGCCAATGCAACCTAATGTTATTTTACATAAAGCCTGACGTGAATGGAAAGATCAACTCTCGAGTCCAAGGACATAAACTACTTGATGATAGTGTAATCAATCACTGCTTTAGAGTTGAAAAGAAGGATATGTGCCCTGGCGTCAAAAAATTAAAAACGTCAATGGGGGGTCTCAAAGAGTGGGCATACTCTTTTAAATAATATGGCAGACACAGAAACTTGCATCAGTTCAAACAAAAATCTATTTTCTTGAAAAGGTAAAAACTGTTTGGAGCCACTCTGCCACTACTGATGACCAAGAAAGACACTATATAATGGAAAATACAGTTTGACTGATTGGTCTCCTAACTGCAATTCCGAAAAACTTCTTTTTAAACATACTAGTAATTGCCACAAAAGGCACTATACTATAGAAGATAATGGATTACTCTAAGAACCTAAAGTGCTTTATGATAGTAATGGCTGCATTAAGAAATATAAAAAAAGAAAATATTGGGGCAGCTTAGCTATTAGCTAAACAAATGAGCCTGATGGACTGAGTGGTCTCTTCTCATTTGTCAATTTTCTTACACTCTATTTCTTATAATGTCTGAATGACTGTTTACATGACAATTTGAATTTATTTTGGTCGGAGACAGAGCTGATCATGAAAATGCCACCAAACTGCCTCCTATGTACATTTCTTACAAGCATGCAAGGCTTAAAGGAGCATGATCTGCACTCAATAAGAGCAATGGAACTGAACATTGTATTGCCACCAGCACGGGAATAAAATCTTAAGGTTCTCTCTTAACTATTTTGAAACCACTTTCATATCATTGAAGTGCACTTCTTTTGGTAGAAGAAAAAGTATTATGCTGTTGCTGAATAGTCAATTTCAAATCTCCTCAAGTACACATTTAAGGCATGTTGGATTTTAACCTGTGATTTTCAATGCTTTAATAAGAAATCCCCAGTATAAAACGGGTTAAGCATTCATTTAAAGAACACAGGGGCATTCCTCCACTCTGCACAGAAAGAAAACCATGCGTTAGGTTAGTCACAGGGAAAAAGAAAGGATTTGATTTTTTCAGTCAATGAAAATTCTTAATCACAGCAACTGCATAACTGTTGTACCTTCCAAGTCGATTGATTCTCCATCTATAAAGTGCTCTTCCTCGTATCGCCTACGGGCTGTATAATACACAATGTACATTTGATGACTTGATGGACAGGCCTACACCACACACACACACACACACTCCAACTCTGCACTCCACCAGGAAAGCTTTCAAGGGTATTAAAATGTAAATTTAAAAAACAAATATTAATCAATCAGTGCAGTGGATCAAAAAGATTAAACTGATCTGATGGAATAATAAATGGCAGCTTTCCAACAGTGAGATACAGTCATGGCTCACTAGACAGCAGGCCTTACCTTGTATTGCACTCTTTTACTTTGTGATGGTGCTCTATTTGGGACAGGTGCCACATGAGACAATGACTGATTGATTGACAGCTGGAAAGGGGTCTTAAGTCATGCAGTGTTAAAAATAACAAAGAGAACGTTCATTGTCCGTAATTTGCACAATTTACCCTTATCGATTAGTATACAACACACAGTAGAACCTCTGGTCACGAACGTTTCGGAACACGTACAAATCGGGTTACGACCAAAAAGTTTGCCAAAATTTTACATCTGTTCACGACCACACACTCTGGTGGCGAACAAAAACACTGGCGACCAGTTTTCCTACGCGCGTTCGTCAGCGTCAATGATTTCCCATTGTCCATTTTCCATTTTCTTTTGTTTGTATATACAGGGCCGAACAAAGCAGCTGATGCTGCAAAAGGAGTTACAATGTTAACCAAGTAGAGACCTCAAGTACTGGAAAAGGTGGAAAAACTGTTGCTAGTGTGGTGGAACGACAAACACCTTGCAGAACATAGCGTAAGCAAGGCGATCATATGCAAGAAAGATTCATGGCGATTTACTGAAAAAAAATCCTTCTTCGAGTGGCGAAGGTGAGGAATTTAAAGCCAGTAGAGGATGGTTTGAAAAGTTTTGTAAGAGAAGTGGCATTTCATTTTTTTTCCCTGTGCTTAAAACTCATAAAAATAAGTGCTTACAGCGAGCGGTTCATAAGAGTCTAGCGCAAACTCTTACAGTGTTAGTTTTCTCTGTTGTTCAAGGTTTTCTCAGTGTTATTCAATGTTTTTACATTTAATTTACTATTAAACTATGTATTCTATGGTATAATTAACTATTTTTGTGCTTAAAAAATATATATTTACATAAAGTTCGTATGGTCTGGAACGGATTAATTGTATTTAAATACAATTTCATGGGGAAATTACGTTCGGGTCGCGTCCAGAGTTTTGGAACGAATTACGGTCGTGACCAGAGGTGCCACTGTATTTTTGGGATGCAAGGGGAAACTGGAATATTGGACAAAGAAGCACATAACCTTAAGGTTAAATATGCACACTTCAGAGAATGGCAGGACCAGGAATTAACACTGGGACTTTGTAGCCATGAGGCAGCATCACTAACTACTTAGCCATCTTTTGAATGTTGTATTAGACATAAAAGAAAGAGGAGTACAATTTTAGATTCGCTTTGAGGAATCAAATCAGCATTATCTTAACAAAACTACTGCCTGTAAAAAAAATAATGTATAACTGATGCCCTATGGCACTGATCCTGACCTCTTACTTGTTGCTACAGTCTGTGGCTCCCGGTGACCATGAACTGAGTAAGCTAGTTGAGATTCTACAATTGTTTTGCAAGTATTACTTTATCTAAATATTTACTAATCCTGTTCTTTCCATTACAAGGTTATGAGGGGCCACACTTTAACCCAGTGGCAACAGTTGCAAGGTATTAACCAGCCTAGAGAGGGTGCCAGTCCTCCACAAGACACCCGTGAATTCATTCCCTATCTGCTTACTGCAGTGGCCAAGTAAGCTGGCACCACATCTATGGCATATGAAAGGAAAGTGGAGTTTCCATAGAAAACAAAAAGAACTGGCACACATTCTACACACAGGGCACCACAGCCAGACACTAAACCAGGGCCCAAGAGCTTTCAGGCAGCAGCAGCTCCAACATAGTAGCTATAAAACTTGGAATGGCTAAAAAAGAAACGACATTTACATCATAACTAACATATTTGCTTCCTATGGTGAAGAACAAAGCCTGTAATTTAAATTAATAAAATTGTCAGATTTGTAGCATTTGAAAACGTGGGCTGCCCAAACTACTGTAGGTCAAGAATTCAAGAGAAATAAATTGAGAAACTTCAAAAAACATAATCTGTGAAAACCAGTGTAGCCATTATTTACACTAACATTATGGAAAAGCAAAATATGTTAGTAAGTAGGGTAAAACAACAACAGAGCTGGCGCTTAAGTTCACAGAGACTTTCCCAGGTATTTGGCAGGCAGCTTACCTTCCTCATCAGAAACATCAAGCACTTCAGTCATTGTCTCAGGAACATTTAGCTTATGTTTCTCAGTCACTGTCTAGAATAAAAAAGAAAACGACAGCTTAGAAGCAGAATGAATTGCTAACATTATTTGTGTAACTTTTATATCAAATCTGCTGGCCATTTTTAAGACCTGATGTGCTCCTGTATTTCTAGTGAAAATTAGTACCACACACCCGCTACAATGGGGCCTAGAAGAGCAGCTTCTTAACATTTTCAGATGTTACAAATTTAACAGAGTGATTCCTGCTTGACGGGACCACCTTGTTCACATTTCAACATTTTAATTACAGTGTCTTAAGAAAGTATTAAGACCCCTTCACTTTTTACATATCGTGTTATGCTGCAGCCTTATGTCAAAATCATTCAAATTCATTTATTCATCAAAAAACGGTCAATACCCCAAAACAGAAAACAAGATTTTAGGAATTCTTAAAAATATTAAAACTAGGGGGCATCCCCCCTGCTCGCTTTGCTCACCAACCCCCTGCCTGCTCTTCACACCAGCAAATGTGCGTCTCTGTCGCTCACGTATGTGGATTTCACTTTCACCAAACAACAAATCTTAATTCTCGCGGATACACATCTTCATTGGGAACACTACTTTTTTTTCCCCTTAAAGTTTAAAGCCAAACAATATCTACATATGTAGTTCTATCATATCAACTATGTCCATATATTCGATCTCTTTTCACTGTTACCTTTTCGTCAATATCGCATTGAATTTTGATTCCGTGTTTGGAATTCCATCGTGACAACGCAATGTACAACTGCCCGTGAGTGAATATCGTTTCTTTCTCTCTACACGAACTGTGTCGGACAATAACATTCACACAAAACAGAACTGATTGAACTTTGTGCGTGGTTGTAAATGTTTTAGACATGGGTGGGACTTTTCCAAATCTCTTTGCATAAAGTCTCATCTTGAGGGGCATGAAATTTTCTCTCGCAGGATTTCACTTTCACCAAACAACAGATCTTTTAATTCTCGCGGATTCACCTCTTCATTGGGAAGAAACACTACTTTTTTTTCCCCTGATGGCAACACAAATTAGATAATCTACAAGACGCCGACTTAAAGTTTACATCTGAACAATATATTCGATCTCTTTTTGCTGTTCCGTTATTTTACGGAGTAATAATTTCCATTTGTTATCGCTAATGAGATCTTTACTATCATTTTTTTGAGACTTATGAATTTTCCTACTTCCATTATCTCTAACCTGCACTGCATGTGTATCGTACCAACATTTTTGAATTCTTTACAACTTTCTACTTTGTCATCTACTCTTTGTCTTTTATTTCCGGCCCCGGGCCTGGTTAAATCTCTTGGTACAAAGACTCCTCGTGGGACATGAAAGCGTCTCTTTGAAAAAGTCATGTCTCGTCTCCTTCCAAGATTTTTTTTTTATAATAGAGAGACTAAAAACTGAAACATCTCATTGACATAAGAATTCAGACCCTTTGCTACGACATTTGGAATTTGACTCAGGTGTATCCCATTATATTGATCATCACCAAGATGGTTCTCCACCTTGTTTGGAGACAACTTGTGGTCTGTTCAACTGATTGCCCATGATTAGGAAAGGCACACACCTGCCTATAGAAAGGCCTGCAGCTGAGCAAAAACCAAGGCATGAAGTTGAAGGAATTGTCTGAGGAGCTTAGAATGTGGATTGTGCCAAGGCACAGATCTTGGGAAGCCCAAAAAAATGTATGCAGCACTGAAGGTCCCCAAGGGTACAATGGCCTCCATAACTCTTCAATGGAATAACTTTGGAACAATACCTTTTCCTTTAGTTTGCCGCCCAACTAAACTGAGCAATTTGTGGAGGAGGGCCTTAGTTTAAAAAAAAAAAAAAAAAAAGGGGAGAAGAACCCAATGGTCACCCTGACACAGAACCTGTGTGAAGGTGAGACAAACCTCCAGAAAGACTGGCCAGACAACACATGAAAAAGGCACTTAAAGGACTCTCTGATTATGAGAAACACAATCCGAGATGGAACTATTTAACAACAATAATAAGCATCACATCTGGTGGAGACCAGGCACCACTCATCACCTGAATAATGCTATTCCACTGGTGAAGCATGGTCGTGGCAGCATCACGCTGTGCAGTTGTTTTTCCAACAGAAGAAGCAGGGAGGCTAGTCAGAGCTGAAGGAAAGTGAAAGCTGTTTTGTTTGATTTTGTTCATTTTGTTAATGAAACTTTATTTGGCAATTAACATTTTTAAGTACTTGCAAGGAAGAATTTCATTGTACTCTGCACATGCAACAACAGTGAACATACCTAGACCTTAAACTATTTTCAATTATTTATTTTGTAAATTCTTTGTTTTTCTCCTTTTTATGTTGAGCCCAGGGAGGTGGGGCCTCCCAGCACTGCAGGTGTTCCCCTAACTGGGCTGCTCCTAGAGGTCAATTTAAGAGCTTGCCAAGTCCCAGCCAGGTTGCTGAGGCATTAGCTCTTCCATGATCAATTTCATTTGGCTCCCCTGGTAGTCCTTTTTTTTCTAGTTTTGTATTCCAAATTAGTTTCCTACGATACAACAACTTTGTATTTTAGGAGACTTAATGCTACAGTTTCTTTTTCATAATGAGTTCTTTGGGATTCATTGTTTGACCTTTTTTGAAAACTTAGGACATTTTTGAACTGTGAACGTCTTTATTTAATTTAATAAATTAAAATATATCATTAGTTCTTTATTTTTAGGCAAGGGTGTTTGTTGGTGGTTCCCCTCTCTCTTTTGGTTATTTTTAGCCCTCTCAGTCCACCACAGACATTTCCTTCACCTCTAAAAAATAATGGAAGTTAGCATTTTGGAGGTTTTAGAGATATTTAATGGACCGTTTTTTTTTTTTTTTTGGATTTAGGATATTTTTGAAGGTGCTAATTTTGAACTACGTCTGTTATGTCATTGCACTGATGAAGGTTTGTGAAGCAACCAGGTAGACAGATAGCTAGATAGAAAAGGGTCAAAAGTGGGAAATTAAAACTACATGCAAAGTCAAAGTCAAAATGCTGCTTTTTTATATTCTAGGAGTACCAAGTGTAAGTTTGATTGCTACTTTCATATTCACCGGGCTTATCAAGGCTATCAGAACAACTGTGTTAAAAAGCAAGACATTGTTTGGTTAGTAAATGGCATTAAACCAAAAGAGTTACGCTTTTATGTGTGTCACGATGGCACTTGCATGTTGGTCAGTGCTGGTGACAGCAAATCCCTCAGTAGAGAATCTCGTGGAGTGACTGGCAATTGGCACCACTCGAGACCTTGTCTTTTAAGGATCACTATGTTTATGTGTTGGGCGAAAGAAGTTATTTAGCAGCAAAAACAGGTCACTAATTAAGAAAAGGGTGAGAATGAAAACCTGCAGCCACTGCGATCCTCCAGGACTGGAGTTTAAATCACTGATTTAGATAAAGACCTCCCGTGCAGCTGAATAATCTCACCTCAGTGCAGACCCCTAAATTACAGCACCTTCGTGAAACTACTACACACTGCAAAGATGCAGTAAGTTTAACTAAAAAAAAAAAAACTAATATGGTGCTACTTTTTCACTACATACTTCTGAAATTGTACAGAAAGAGAAACGTGCAGCTGCTAATATTTCATATGGTGCCTTTAGGGACTTGTTAACTGGTGCTCTGAGTACATCACATTCACTCACATTATTACTAATTCATGCCCAATCTATTTATAAACACTCATCGAGTCAGAACAGAGGAGTATTCCAAATGCATGGCTCCTTTTATTTTTTTCAGCTCTTTGCTCATAGCAGTTTTCACATATTTTAACCACCGTCTCAGATTTCCATGCGGAGAAGTGTGTTCACTGCGGCACAGTAAGGACCGTAAGACCACAGGCTCAGTTTTTGTTATCTCCGGCTCAGTCTTCAGAAATTGCTTAAGCTGTGACAGCATCTAACATGGTAAGCGGAAGGGTGGGTCAGTTTGGAAATAGGCTCCTTTGTCCTCTAGAATTAACCTTTATCTTATTCTCCTACAAGTCCCATTTACGAAGCATACACACATGAACACCTTTGAGGACTACAGTGCCTTTTCTGCTTTCTACTGATTGTGAACCCACAGACACACTTTTCAAACAATGCTATAAAAGAGGACCCATCCAAAGAAGAGCAAGGCAGGTGTGGTACTCACCGTTGTGGTAGTGGTAACCTCCTCAGTTACAACCTTGAGAGTATCGACCACTGAGATGTAACCCAGGCGCTTGGCGATTGCAAGAGCAGTATTGCCATTCTGTAACGAAAAAGAGAGAGTGAGAGAAGGGGCGGAGGTAGGCTGCGTTAAATTAGTGAGCCGTACTGCTTTAGCTGCCTTCTAATCTGACATAACATCCAGAGGAGCTCCTGGCCAGAGAGATGCTTCTACTTTGTAGTTGCTTAAAGCAAAACACAGTTAAAGTCCGCATTTCATTTAAATCATCAACTCCGCATTTGCAAACAGACCAATGGCGGAGGGGATCTCATTGTCCTTCACAAAGAAACAAAAGGCTTCCGTTTTATAAGAGGAGCTCATTAGTTCGATCCAATTAAGACCAAAGGCATATTATTCATGTTAAATGTTAAACAATAAAGGGTTAAAATGCTAATAAGAGTTTTAGTTTCTAAAAATAATGAATTTAGTTTGTAATGGGAGAATCTCCACCCAGTCCTATGTCGACCTCAAGTTGTGACAAACACACTCCAGTAGGACCACCGATTAAACTCTTTTTTTTCCAGCCATACTTTATAATTAGGGCAGCATGTTGGGCAGTGGTAGAGCTGCTGCCTCACAGTACAGAGACCAGTGTTTGCATCCCAGGTCCTCCCTGTGTGGGTTTCTACTGGATGCTCTGGTTTCCTCCCACAAGTCCAAGGACAAGCAGGTTAGGTGGATTAGCAATGCTAAAATTGGCAATAGTGTGTGGTTGTGTTTGTGTGTGTGTGTGCACATTTGCCTTGTGATGGACTGGTGCCCTGCCCGGAGTTTGTTCCTGCCTTACGCCCTATGCTGGCTGGGATGGGCTCCAGCACCCCCTGTGAACCTGTTCAGGACAAATCAGTTTAGAAAATGACTTTTTAATTTAATCTTTGCCTAATGTGGCTCCCCATTTTTCACTTAAGTTTGTGATAGCAAGCTGATACACTACAGATGATTAGAAATGGCTGAAAGTCAAGAAATTCTGGAATAGCAGAGACAGGGCATCCCGCTAACTGCTGCTAATCAGGAGTTCACATAAAAAGCAGCTACTGCTGGATTTTAGAGCAATAAAGAGAAACAAACAAATAGCTCTATTAGGAAAGTCATTGAAAAGAAAAAAGAAACATGTGAAATAAACTTAACAAATAACTAAAAAGACTCTGCTATAGTATATGGCCAAGAACGAAGAGGGAAATCAAAAACTGAAGGGAGGTAAAAAACTGAAATCATGAATTATGAACCTTTCATAATTCAAAGATAACACAGTATGCACGGAGGGGGGGGGGTATGGGGGGATTTTCAGAATTATTTTTTTGTGAAACTCAAGCAGTTCCCTTTTAGTCACCTTCAAAATCCTCTCCTCAAGATGCTATGAACGTCTCCCATTCCCGCACTGATCTTTTCTTACCACACTTAGGGCCTACTGTGTTTTTTCCTGAATTTCTTCCATGGTAGCAAACTTTCTTTCCTTCAGTCTCAATGTTAATACTGGGAACAAAAGGAAATCATAGGAACTGAGATCTGGCAAATACTTGGGGGGTGAGAGGGGTGTGCATTTTATAAAGCAACAATCCAATTATCTTTGCTCAAAAACTCTTCAACTAACCACACGGTAGGTGCAGGTGTGCTGTCATGGTTCCAAAAGTTTGCTCGTGCCACTTCTCTGGACATTTATTTCTGATCCTAAATTGTCCCTATTGTGTGTTTGGTGTGTGTGTGCACCCTGCGGTGGGCTGGTGCCCTACCTGGGGTTTGTTCCCGCCTTGCACCCTGTGCTGGCTGGGAATGGCTCCAGAGGACCCCCGTGACCCTGTGTTAGGATACAGAGGGTTGGAAAATTACTGACTGACTGGCTTTCCCATTGATGCCTCAGCAGGTGAATGTAATGTCACTGATTAACAGCCTGTCCATGGAGAGCCAACTCTTTATGAACGAGTCAGACACTGTTGAAACATACAATCCAGATCACCTCTTGAAAACCTCTCATGATAATTTTGAGAAAACAAAATCTCAAAAGTCACCTGTATAATTGTAGAATAAACGTCAGAAATACACACTCAGCACAATGCCACTCGGTGGACTGATTAATGAGATTGTTGGCCTACGATACCTAGAAGTACTTGATAACTACACTCTACCCCCTTGCTACTGACCGATCCCAGAAATTTTTGGGTCACCACCCCCCCCCTTATATATTAATAATTTCATAAGGAAAATTAAACCAGGTGTGGGGAGAAAAAAGAAAGAAAATAGCTCCCCAGATAAAGTTCCCCTGGCTGTCATGCAGATTAAGCTCAAAAACCAAGAAAAAAGTAAAGCCTACTTAATAATCTTGACTGGATCAAAAACCAGCAGTTATTATGGTGTTCTAGAAGTGGAGTCTAAGACCACTGAAACAGAAAGGTCATCCACACATGCATGTCAACTGTATCCTCTTCAGGGTAATGAGGAGCTGTGGCTGTGACAGACCAGTCCTATCGGGGCACCAGTCCATACCGTAACTTGGGCCATCCACCCATTCACTATCTGAACGTATTAAAGGACACCAAAGGCTATGCCAGTAGTGCTGGGCATAAGACTTGCAAACTGTGCCCTGCAGCAGCACAAGCACACAGTCGTCCTGGTAGGATTTTGGGGCTCCAGCTAACTAGATTCCTTGGTAGTACTGGGAACATACAAACTACACACAGAGGGCGCCTCAGCCAGGACTCTAAAAAGAGTCCATTTGTTAGGGAGCTGCAGAGCTAACCAGTGAGTTACCAAAATGTTTAATAGCTGTACAGTTAGTATCTTTTTATTTGTAATATTTCATGTCCAATGTCCACTTGCATGTTTTATAGTCACAGGATGGGTTGCAAAACTAAGCTCTGTACAATTATGAACATTTCAGGAACATCTCCCAATAATGTCCTATGCGGGGTTCCATTTTCATAAGAATTCTTTACATTTATATCGCACTTTTCTCTCTACTCTAAAGTGAGTGGGGGACCATTTCAGCCATCACCAATGTGTAGCACCAACCTGGATGATATGATAGCAGCCATTATTGTGCGCCAGTATGCTCACCACACATTAGCTACTACATGGTGAAGGCGTAAGAAAGAGAGAGAGAGAGAGAGAGAGATAGCCAATTAGAGAGGGGAGATGATTAGAGGAACAGAATCACTAGGCCATGAAGGGCAATTTAGCCAGGACATTGGGATACACCCTACTCTTTTTGCAAGATTCCCAGAGAAATATTAAATTATCACAAAGATTCAGGCTCACGGTTTTAAGTCTCATCTGAAGAATGGCACTATATTTACAGCATAGTGTCCTTGTCACTGCACTGGGATTGGGGTCCACATTCAGACTATGGAGTAAGCGCCCCCTGTAGAACCTTTAAAATAACTTTGGTCAGTCCTTTACAGGACCCTAGGCTGGGAACCCTTTTAAAACAGCTGTAATCCTGTGGGCTGCCCCCTTGGGTGGTTGTGAATCCATTGTTAGACCACTATAGGGGGTGCGCTTCAGTATACACATAATTGTATATAAGGTAAAACCTTTAAATGAATCATATAGGAATAAAGAAATTAGAATAGTGTGAGCGTCTTGAATGTGATGCAGTTATAGCACAATATGAGCTCTAAATATGCGCGTACAAGATGCTCTCCCAGCTAGCACTGCAGCGACTCCAGCCAGTAATATGCAGTAGCAATAAACAGAGAGCAGAAGCAAACTTACCATTGTGACAGCATTGGGCTTGGCTCCATTTTGCAGCAGGACGTTGATTATGTGAGTGTGACCTTGTTGTGCTGCTTGGTGCAAGGGAGTATAACCATTCTAAAAAAAAATGCAAAAAGGATGACAACCATTAATCCAACATGACATGACATTTATATGGACGGGTTATTTTTAGATTCACTTATGTAAAGCAGGGGAAAAGTATGATGTGACACTTTATAAGACCGCCAGTTATGAAAGGAGCGTCCTTAGAATTTAAATCAACTCTGTAAGTGAAACCTTAAACATGACAGCTGATAAGAGGGGCATTCTAATGGCGACTGTCAGTGTCTCTGCAGCAGAACACATTGTTTTTCTCCATTAGACTCGCACAATAAAACCTCAAGATGCTTTCTCTAAATGAACTGCACTTTTGTCAAGTCTCTTTTTAAATTTGGAATATATTAAAATGCTTTTCCTATAGTACGGAAAACTTTTTAAGATAACTCAAAATTTTGTTGTGCAACACAATCCTCTGAAATTCCCAGGCTGAAAGTACTTATTGTTTTTTAAGCTGCTTGTCCTGTTGGTATACGTCTCTACCCCGTGGTGTTGTCATTTATTTTCCCTTATTTTGTTTAGGGAGGTTAGCTGAAGTTCACCAATAGTGTACGGGAGCTGTCATGGAGTGACCCTCCCAGAGTTCGGGGTCCGATCTTGAAAAGGGTATGGAGCGCATATACTGTAGAGGAAAGTCTCACAGCAGACATGTAGGAATCTAATAGGCATGCAAAGCATCTCTGAAAAGCAGAACAATGTCCTGCAAGAGGACAGACACCTCAGGGTAGTTAAAACAGCAGGGGCAAAACATGACAAGGATGAGTAAAGTCAAAAGGAACTCACCCTGGAGGAAACAGCAGTTCATCTATTTGCAGGACACACTCGGAGGTGTTGGGTATTCTATTTACATTCCCACATCCTCAAACAAATTAAAGTTAGGTTAATCGGGGGATTCCAAATTACCTCAATGTCTGAGTTTGTGTGTGAGTGGGCCTTGTTCCAGGTTGTCACATGTCACAGTCTAGGTTTATAGTCTGGAACAGGACTGCCAGGTTTGTCTTCCTCATACCTTTCCTAACCTGCTGTTTACTTCAGCTGCCTGGTGTAAATAAGTGTCAGGTTTTATGTAAGTGGAGCTTTGAAGCAAGAGATAGGAGAACATCAGGTAAGCTGATCTTTTTCTTTTCCTATTAATCAAAATGAAGTACAGTAATTTAGAACATTCTTGTTCATCATGGCTCTAGAGAGTGGCGATGTGTTGCATATTGGCCAAGTATACATTCTGTTCTGTACACGACATGCCCACTCTTACTAGTACTAGCGCACACATATTGTTACTGAGACCATTCAGAGATTTACAGATAGTTGAAAAAAAGACTAAGTCTAGCAAATTCTGAAAAATGATACAGAAGGGAAAACGGCACCAAACACAGCACAATAATTCACAGTGACCACAATTTCAGTGACAAACATGAAACAATAAAGCAGAGATTCAACTGGCTATAACGATTTACCTTAAAGAAGAGCCACTTTACGTGCACATGGGGAAATGGCCTACCTTTGTTTTAGCACCGACGTTGGCGCCCTGCTGAAGAAGGTAGTTCACCATCTTGATGTTCCCATAGTGACACGCTACAATTAGAGGAGTGTAGCCCAGCTGCAAGAAATCGAGTGGTAACATTAGAATTGCTAATATATCATGGCCTTCAAGGACAGGTTTAAAGAGGGCCATGCAAGCTCAGCAAGAAGGACAGGGTGTTTCCAAATGGAAGGCATACAGTTTCCTGACCATACGTCCCAATTTATGCAGAAATGTATTTATTAATGTAATTAGTAATGAAAACAGTAACTTGACGGAATGTGGGGTCGACTGATGTGGCCTGCACAACATCAACTCTTTCTTATCATTTTTGCTGCAGACACCTATTGGTTTATTCTTCATCATAAGGGTGTCATTGTCCTGCATAAAATGTCCAAAAATGGCCTAAAAATGAGGATTTTGTGGGTTAAGAGGGCTGACGTAATATGTAACGAGACATCAAAACAAGTCGAACAGTACATCATACAGTATGTGGGGGTTTTCTCAAACCGGAATTGTCTTGATTTCAAAGTGTTCATAGGCCACCTGTTTGTGCAGTCATCGAGAGAGCTGCAGCACTGCAGCCAAAGAAGGGTCATCACTAGCTTTGGCGCCTTTTTACTGTTATTTCATCTGAAATAAACAATCCTAGTCCTGTTTATTGTTGTTCAGGACATACTGTAAGAAACTGGTCAAATGACAGGGGTCTATTCTATCCATTTGCCGCTCGTTTGATTAGCTAATAGAGAAGCAGACCCAAGAGCTCATCCACATCCTTCTGAAAAGGTGTCAGGTTTTCGACTTCAACTGCATGTCTCGGTAGTTTGCTCCAGATTCCCACAACTCTTTGAGTAAAGAAGAGCTTACTGTTGTCAGTCTTTTAATGCAGTTCCTCTTCATTTTGAACAGTTGTACTGAGCAACCACTGGGTCGTGAGTTGCTATTGTTTGTAATAGTAGTGGGTTATGGTAGGTCACCACTCCGATGATCGCGCTTGATCATCCCTGCTCTGATGACTGTGCTCAACTCAGCAATGGTGAGTTGTGAGGACGCATACATGAGAATAAGTGGGCCACAGCACCAGGGTGGTGTTGAGAAACACTCGTCTATAATGCATGCGATTCTTTTTTTTCCTCATCAACCTTAAGTGGAACTAGGAGTTCCTTGGAATGGATGTGCCTTTGCCAACAGTTGTCAAACAATCCTATTACTCTCCTATAATTGTCACTTTATGCTGTTGTGCCATGAGGCACTGCTGAGTAGCCACAGTGGGCTTTTGAAGATAATTAACCTGGAACACTTAGAATCTGTAACTAGAACTGTTGACACTTTAAGAAACAAATTACTGTTGATAACATGAAAAAAACAGTAGATATGTTTATGTCTGTTGACATATTTGCATGGCATGGTTTGTTTTAACATTTCATTTGATGTTTCTGAGTCATGTCATTTTGATTTTTTAACTGTATTTGTAATTAGCAAATAGTGATTGGCGTTATACAGTGGACTATGCTTTATAAGAACAAACTGAACTGAAAAGTTCCAATGTACTCCCCTTCCTGCTTGCACAACTCTTCAGTTATGCTGGACATACCACAAAAAAAATTAACAAATATTTTCATGAGATCCAGAAATGGTTAAAAAAAAAATAAAGAAAACACCCAACAAGAGTGATTTCTGTTTATTGGCTTAATGCACAATTTCTACAAAATAGTTGCTATAAAAATATTTTGCTAAGCAGGGAATCCAGTTCCTAACTTGACAGTTTCCAGTACCCAAAGGATATTAAAACTTTGAGCGTTTACTCTACGGACAGTAATAAACTTCAATAACCTTTCAAAAACAATAAAGGAGCCTCACTGTCTGTGTTTCTTTACCATTAAGTCCAAGACTAATAAGTTCAGAGACTGAAAAGTTTTAATATCGAACAATGTCAGAATTAAGCCACATGAGGAAGTCGGGAGTGGCACAGAAGTACGTTGGAATTGTACAGGATATGTAAAAGGAAAGTGTGACAGTGGTGAGGTTTGTGGTAGGAGTGATGGAGGTGGGATTACATCAGGGATCGGCTCCGAGCCCCTTCTTATTTGCAGTGGTGATGGACAGGTTGACAGACGAGATTAGACAGGAGTCCCCGTGGACTGTGATGTTTGCTGATGACATTGTGATCTGTAGCGATAGTAGGGAGCAGGTTGAGGAGACCCTGGAGAGGTGGAGATATGAGAGGAGAGGAATGAAGGTCAGTAGGAACACCAGGACAGAATACATGTGTGTTTATCAGAGGGAGGTCAGTGGAATGGTGAGGATGAGGGGAGTAGAGTTGGTGAGTTTAAATACTTGGGATCAACAGTACAGAGTAATGGGGATTGTGGAAGGGAAGTGAAGAAGAGAGTGCAGGCAGGGTGGAGAAGAGTGTCAGGAGATTTTGGAGACAGACGGATATCAGCAAGAGTGAAAGGGAAGGTCTACAGGACGGTAGTGAGACCAGCTATGTTATATGGGCTGGAGACGGTTTCACTGGCCAGAAAGCAGGAGACAGAGCTGGAGGTAGCAGAGTTAAAGATGCTAAGATATGCATTGGGTGAGACAAGGATGGATAGGATTAGAAATGAGGACATTAGAGGGTCGGCTCAAGTTGGACGGAGGCAAGATTGCATTGGTTTGGACATGTACAGAGGAGAGATGCTGGATATATTGGGAGAAGGATGTTAAGGATAGAGCTGCCAGGGAAGAGAAAAAGAGGAAGGCCCAAGCGAAGGTTTATGGATGTGGTGAGAGAGGACATGCAGGTGATGGGGGTAACAGAGCAAGATGACAAAGATAGAAAGATATGGCTGTGGCGACTCCTAACGGGAGCAGCTGAAAGAAGAAGATGACGACGACACTATGCTGCAGTGCACTGCTGCAGTTTCCCATATGAGCACTAGATGGCACATGTGAAGTGATACAGACCACAATTATAGAGCCAGAAAAAATGTGATGCAGAGTGACACGGTGTCACAGTCTATTGCACTGCCATCACAACAGTCCATCTTCACATGTGAAAAATAAAAGTCATGCACAGAAATGTATAAAGGGGAATGCCTGAAAAAATTACTATACAGTGATCCCTCGCTATATCGCGCTTCGACTTTCGCGGCTTCACTCCATTTCGGATTTTAAATGTAAGCATATCTAAATATATATCACGGATTTTTCGCTGGTTCGCGGATTTCTGCGGACAATGGGTCTTTTAATTTTTGGTACATGCTTCCTCAGTTTGTTTGCCCAGTTGATTTCATACAAGGGACGCTATTGGTGGATGGCTTAGAAGCTACCCAATCAGAGCACGTATTACGTATTAAATTAAAACTCCTCAATGATATACAATATGTTTCCCGCACAGCGCTTGATTGTTTGCTTTTCTCTGTCTCTCTCACCCTCTCATTCTGTCTCTCTCATTCTCTGCGCCTGACGGAGGGGGTGTTTGCAGAGGGGCTGTTTGCACAGAGGCTGTTTGCCTAGAGGATACGGACGCTCCTCTAAAAAATGCTGAAAGGCTACCTTCACATTGCTCCCTTCTTTGCGGCTGCTTTATTGCGATGCGCATACTTAAAAGCCCAACAGAACGTATTGATTTTTTGATTGTTTACTTTTCTCTTCTCTCTGACATTCTCTGCTCCTGACACGCATTCATTTGAAGAGGAAGATATGTTTGCCTTCTTTTAATTGTGAGAAAGAACTGTCATCTCTGTCTTGTCATGGAGCACAGTTTAAACTTTTGACTAAAGGGTGTTATTTCATGTCTAGAGGGCTCTAATAATGTTAACAGTGTGGGAGAGTTTATAAGGGCTTAAAATATATCAAAAATAACCATATAAACATATGGTTTCTACTTCACGGATTTTCACCTATCGCGGGGGGGTCTGGAACGCAAGCCCCGCGATCGAGGAGGGATTACTGTACTGCTGAGGTCTTTAAGGACCAAAAGCAATTTAAGAAACTGAGGGAATGCAACTCACTGATTGATCATGATCATGCTTTATTATTTTAATTTAAGAAAGTAATTCAACCTTGCCATGGTAAAGCACAGATAAACTGTTGTGTGTGTTTATTTAGTGCTCTTCAGATCTCCCGGATTACGGACTTTAGACTGTGTGTTTAAAAACGACGATTTTCAGGTACTGACAAAACATAGGACTGACTCTTGGTTATGTAATTTCTGGGGAATCTGGATGTTTCTCCTCCTGGTCACCTCCATTACTCTTTGCTTTTCCAGTGTAGAACATGACGCTTACAGCTCTGAATATCACAGGTTCTCACTGCATGATTATTTTTATAATATTTGGTGCCTAGATTAATGTGGAATTGTATTATTGGTAAGTTTTTCTTTGGCCACGTCTTCATTTTGCTTTTCATGGTCCTGTTGTGGTTTCTGGGGGTGTGGTTTCCAGCGACCTCAACAGTGCAAGGATTTATAAACCTGTGCTGCATGCTTGGCAACGTCCGAAATTTTGGATTCATCCCGATAAGCTAGTGCGTGATTTTGGTGTGGTTTAGGTTCAGAAATAAAGTCTTAATTCTTTTGACTACCAGTTTGGTTTAGTACTTTAGTCTTTTCCAGTTTAGACCCCGTCGTTACATGTTAGGCTTGATGATTCATCACCTTGTCCATTTTATTCTTGGCCGCTCAGTACCTTCTCAGTGGCAAGTACAATGACCAATTGAAAGTAACAGCTCAAAGAAGAAGTACACACCTTTGTCTGTGCATCAAGATTTGCGTCATTTTTTGCCAAAATCTCTGCCACATTAACTTTGTCTTCTTGAGCAGCCAGATGGAGTGATGTCAATCCACTCTGTAGAGATTACATTAAGACAATGTCATTTTCCATTTAAAGCAAGTAATCAATCATAACATAACATTCTTAAAAGCACTTCATCTAATTCAAGGCCAAGGGTATCAAATCCTAACCTATAGCAACATCAAACAGGTACCAATTTTGAAAAGTGGTGCCTGTCCAACACAGGGAAGACTCGTGCACCCTGAGCCAAATTAAAATTGGGGAACGAGGAATAAAGACTCACACAGACACGGCGAGGAAATGCACACTTCACACGAACAATAATCAGGCTTGGGTGCTATCACTATGCCACCATGACACCCAAGTAATTAAATCAGACTTAAATAAAGACCAAACAAGACAGATCACATATTGGTAAATGAAGAACTCCATGGATGCAAGTTGTACTGCATTTTAAAATGGAACATTCTTGCAAATAATTGCTTTCCTTTTGTTGTTTACAACAGACAAGGCCTTTGTAAAATACCATTCATTTTATGAAAAGTCTCTTTATTTAATTATTATTAATTTTATACTTATCATTGGCCCACCACGTACAGTAATTCATAAAATCATTTCATTATTCACCTTGGTCGTCACGTTGATGTTGGCACCTTTCTGCAAAAGCAGTGAAACCATGTCTCGGTGACCTTCTTGGGATGCCAAGTGCAGTGGCGTCACACCCTGCTTGGTTAGAATGTTTGTTTCTGCTCCATATTCCAGGAGGGTCCTGGCGATGTCCATTTGGTTTTTCTTAGCAGCAATATGGAGTGGAGTGTAACCATTCTGTAGAGACAATAACATAATTGAGCCGAAGAAGTGACACTTTGAAGGTTACCCTTTAAAAAAGGAACAAACTCTGTTTCAGTTGTAAAGAAAAAATAAAATATGGATAGATACTTAAAATAAGCAATTCTGCTGTAAGGCAAAATCTATCTGCTTATTCTTACTAAACAGTTTACTCAACCACAGCACCATCCTGTCAGCACTGGGAGCAAAGATGGGAAAAAAACCCTGAAAGGCATGGGTGTTATGAAAAGGCAAACACAAATACACACACTCACTCACATGCACACTCACTCACTCGCTCCCAACCAAGCAAATGCAGCTGCTACTTATCCCTTAGTACGCTGCATTTCTTCTTGATGGAAATCAGAGTACCAACAGAAAATCCATACAAACCAGGAACTGAAGGCAGGACTCTGGAGCTGGAAGATAGCCGCAAAAATCCACCGTGCTGCTCAAATGTTTTTATTAATTATCACAAAAGCATAATGAAATGCAAAGTGCAAAAAAGACTTTAATAAATTAAAAGATTCAAGTATTTTATATATATATATATATATATATATATATATATATATATATATATATACATACATACAGTACAGGCCAAAAGTTTGGACACACCTCCTCATTCAATGTGTTTTCTTTATTTTCATGACCATTTCCAGCACTCCATCACTCTCCTTCTTGGTCAAATAGCCCTTACACAGCCTGGAGGTGTGTTTGGGGTCATTGTCCTGTTGAAAAATAAATGATCGTCCAACTAACCTGACTTCTGCACAACACAACTGCTGGTCCCAACCCCATTGATAAAGCAAGAAATTCCACTAAATAACCCTGATAAGGCACACCTGTGAAGTGAAAACCATTTCAGGTGACTACCTGTTGAAGCTCATCGAGAGAATGCCAAGAGTGTGCAAAGCAGTAATCAGAGCAAAGGGTGGCTATTTTGAAGAAACTAGAATATAAAACATGTTTTCAGTTATTTCACCTTTTTTTGTTAAGTACATAACTCCACATGTGTTCATTCATAGTTTTGATGCCTTCAGTCATGAAAATAAAGAAAACACATTGAATGAGGAGGTGTGTCCAAACTTTTGGCCTGTACTGTATATATACACACACACATACATACATATACATACACTTATATATACATATAAGTAATGACAAATAAAGCATTCATTTGAAATTGATTTATCACTAGGGATGTCACAAGAACAAATACTTCAGTACCAAGTCAATACCAATATTTCAAAATCAGGACGGTCCACCTTTTTTATTTATTTATTTATTTTTTACAGTATCAGTAGTTTTGGCTGGAACTCCGTACTGCACCTACACCAGACTACTAACTAAACAATTTTATTCCCAAGACACCAAAATAGTGAGAAAAACTAGAGATGCTCCAATCAATGGGCCACCGATCTAAATGGACTATTTTTACTACAGAAGACTTAATCTGTGATCGGTAAATTGGCCTATCACAAAAAATGATTTTTTTCAGCCCTTGCTTTTAAAGGTTTTATGGTAATTTAGTTGCAGTGATCCTTTACACGAGGTATTACTGTATTTGAGCCAGTGTGCAAACTGTATAGTGTTTTTTTTGTTTTGTTAGAGAAATGGTGAAAACTACTTTAATATCCCTAATTTCAGATAGGTACATTATAAAAAACAAAAAAAAAAAATATACAGCTTGTAATTATGAAAAACATTTCATTTTCTTTTATGCTACATGAATTACGGATAAATATTTTTGTATATATTTTATTAGCATGTATTTCAAAGAAATTTTATTTATTTGAGTATTTTTGGGTCACCGAACAATAAGCCTACAGGATTTCATTTTCTTATTAAAAAATGAACAGTTAACACCGGTGGTCTATAGTTTAGCTATAAAAATACACTTTAATATAGGACATACGGCTTCTATGTGTCTGGTTATGCAAGAGATTAGTATAATAAGAAAAACATAAGTAAAAAAAATTCCACATGAAAATATTCCAAAGCGGTAATGCTATAGCACTGCATTAACATGTGTTGAAAAAAATTCAAATAAGAAAAACATACCAAAGACCTGTCTGGAAGAGGTTTGCATTCAAAGTTGAAAAATTTCAGTCTTTGATTGTGAGAATTGTGATTATAATTGTTCAAAAACAGCCAAAACACACATACAGTATACAGGTTTTTGGTTTTAACCCATTATGGAGTTTGCTTAGAAACAGATTTGTGTGCTTCAAGAGTGCATTGCTGTGACCAATCAGATGTGGGCCGTGATCGATTACTTTGTAATGTCACAAAAGGGAGACAAAGTGATGGCAGTGCTCTATGCAGTCCAAGTAAAGGAATGGAGGCTTCGCATTTATTATAACTGTAATGAGCACGGGTGTCTGTCTAAGGATCCTTCCATTTTCTAACCGGCGTATAAACTTTTGGGTTGCGGGGGATCTTGTACACATCCACAGTAAAACGTATAGGACTGTGGGATGTGGGAGGAAACTGCCCTCTGGCAGAGCTAACAACAGGTGCAAGTAAAATCAAACCAATTTTCAAATGAAATAGTTATTTGTTTTGTGTGCACCAGTAAATGAATGAGCAGCATGGATCGTTAATTCCAAAATAAAATGTATTTAGTGTTTCAATACTTCAAAGCACATCTCACTATTAAAAAACAAATGCGGTAATAAACACGTAATCACAAAGAAGCAGTTACCAGGACTGCCAAAACTTCGTGGCCAAATATGCAAACAATAATTATGCGTCATTGTTTGTTTTTTTGAAGGCATACTAATGTTCATGAATATAACCCACAAAATTGATTTACATTATTTATTTATATTTACTTATTTGGATGACACCTTTATCCAAGGTGACTTACAACATTTATTATACAATTGGTTACATTACTTTCGGTTTTCCACTTGGGGCACAGGGAGGTCAAGCAACTTGCTCAGAGTAACAGTAGAGGGATTTGAAGTCCAAAGCCTTAACCACTACACCACCACCGTGTGACAGACGTGGTGACAGTACGTACGGTATATCATAGATGTGAATGGTATGTCGCCAAATGTAATGCTGCCTCTCAGTTATGATTATCAGACTACACATACTATAGTAGAACTCCAGTTAATTATCTAATTTTGGATTTGTACACAAGCAAAGTGTGATCACTCATGAAAGAACCCTTTAACACAACAAAAGCCGCTTAACAAAAGCTCTGAAATAACAGAGTAAAGTAAAGCAGACAGGAAGCCTTAAAAGTTGGGACAAATTTATAAAAAGGATGGAGAGATTTGGAAAATTAGGCACCAGGGGTTTGTGATATTTGAAGTTTGAATCAATTTGGCTTGTCTATTAAATGTGACTATTCAGTAAAGTATTTCCAGCAACTAATGATGCAAATATACAGTAAGTCATATAATAACTGACGCTAAAACCTGACAGATTCTCTGACTAACCAGACTTTATAAGCATTTGGTTACAATTATCAAGTATAAAGAGCTTGTCTAAATGAAAACTTCCTGAATTCTCTCGGAATTTACTAATTCAGTAGTAGAGCTAGAATAATTTAATCTCATCGACCCATTCTCCATTTATTACTGTGAGGGTCGCAGGATAATGTTTGCATTTTAATTTAGTAACTAGACACATTACCTTTCAAAGACAGGTATTTAAATCCGTTTAATGTATTTGTTATCTCGTGCCCTACGTGTACCGTCAGAGCCTTTGCTCTGTATTTGTGTATGTCCGAATGTCTCCTTCGAGCACGTTCCCGTAAAGCCTGCTTATTTTCGAGGCGTCCTGCTCCCCTCCCGTCTGGTTAACATTTCCCATCTTTGAAGGCGACTCTCTCAGCGTGCCTCCTACTCCTTTCCTCCTCCACGTGTGGCTCACACTCACATTTCCTTCTTTGATCGCGTCACCAAAGTGAAACTAACCAATCATACCAATGCCAAACTAACCAATCAGATTGCTCTGAGGGACTGAACACACAGACCTTAATGTTTAATCATACAGTAGATGACTAAAAGTAGTATTTTTCAATTACCAGGGAAAAAGCATCAGAGAATGGTGTGAGACTTAATAAATATGCTGATACCCCCACCCCCCAATTGGTTGTTGCATTGGGGGAATCCACATGTATAACTGAAACCCTGTATTGTATTTTGATATTTAGAAATGATTATACCAGTTTACTTAAATAATATAACTTCTTGTAGGATATACTACTATTTTAAAGCTGCTCTTTTTATTATCATTTCTATATTTTATACACTATTACTTGAAAAATGGAGGTACTTTTAATAACAATGCATTGAATTGGATTTTTTTTTTGCTGTGGTATTGAATAGGTATCAAGTATCATGAAATTTCACTGGTATTGGTATTGAGTACAAAAATTCAGGTATTGTGACATCCCTGCTTACCACACAATACATAAAAATGCGACAGAGGCTTTTTTTCTGTACCCATTTATCACCTGTCACGGTCATGTACAGCAAATTGGGGTCTGTCCCAGTAAAGTGACCCTCCTTGTCGGCGACTCTAGCCCGGTACAAGGTACAATCGTGCACATGCTCAAACTGATTTCAATTGGATTGCTCACCTTAGCTGTGGAGTGGGGTGAAGACCCCTTGTCCAGCAGCAACAGTGCCACCTTCTGGTTATCATAGTGTGCAGCAACATGGAGTGGGGTGAGGCCGTTCTGTAGAGATGGTTTACATGTTAAAGCATTAATCAGCATTAGTTGGCTCAGGCTGATAGCACAAAAAGAGCAGTTTTGCTACAAGACAGACGTGTTTATTCGAAGAGTGTTAAGAGTTTATACAGAGACTCGAACTGCAGCCTTTGGTTTAAAAATGACTCAGGAAAAAGAGCAGTTATCGATGATGTTATTGACATTAATTGCAAAGATTGAAAAGATAAGACAAAAGTACAGAAAAAGAAAGCTTACTTCGATGGAAAATGAAAAAAAAAATGCTTACCACCATTTTTGCTTCCAACATAACCTCAATGGAAAAGAATAATGACCCTTTAACTGCATGTAGGAAATTACGAATAATCCACATACACATTTTATTACAATGATTTATTTGATCCAGCAACAATACTAAACAAATTAAGAGACAACATAAATAATAATCCTTTACATTTATATAGTCTTATCTCAATACTCAAAGTGCTTCAGTGAGTGGGGAGCCATTAATGTGTAACATCCACCTGGATGATGAGATGGCAGCCATTTTTGCACCAGAATGCTCACTGCTTCACCACACATGAGGCGTTAGGTGGTGAAGTGGAAATAAAGATAGCCAGGGGATGATTAGGGCAGAATGACCAGGCAGTGGAGGGCAATTTAGCCAGGACATGGGATATACCCTACTCTTCTAGATCTAATATGACAAAAGGAAGTCAGGAACTTGCTTTTACATCTCATCTGAAGGATGGTGCCACTTTTATTGCAATGTGTCCCCGTCACTGTACTGGGGCAATGGAATCCACATTCAGACCACAGGGTACGCGCGCCTCCTGCTGGCCTCACTGACACCTCTTCCAGCAGCAACCCAAGCTTTTCCTAGATGGTCTCCCATCCAAGTACTGGCCGGGGAGAGCACACTTAGTTTTACAGAGGGATATATTTATCTTACTATTGATTAATATGTATTCAAAACGAATCCAGAGCACATAAAGAAATAAGTATTATATTTTATTAAGCACAAGCACTGTAAGGTTTAAAGTGGAAAGGCTTAGGCCTGTTTATCTTTTTATGGATCTGAATAAGCTAAAAGCCACCAATATATTATAAGCTAAAGGTCATGTGGGCACTGAAGGGTGGGGAGTGTGAATTCCTCTCTTCCAGACAAGAAATGTGAACTTGAAGTTGTAAATATTGGTGGCAACCACCGGACCAGTGCTAGGTAGGATTAGGCCCTGTCAAGCATATGTGATGTATGAGAAAGTTGCTACGCCCAGTGAACTGGGAAATATTGGTGGTACCAGGAAGGCAGGAAAGCTCGGAATGGAATGTTTGAGAGTCAGATGACAGAGACAAAATGTGTTGGGAGATAAGAATTGTGATAAAAGTATGGTTTGTCCCATCATTGCGTGCTCATTTCACTTGAATTGAGTCCATGTATGAATCACACAATTAAGCCTGATTCTGCTGCCCTCCTAAGACTCCGTGTGCCTTCTTGAGAAGTCGGGATGCCGTGACCTCTGCCATGACAGCTTCAGGTGGATGATCCGTTCTGAAGTATCTTACTAAGTATAAAGTAATACTGTTCTTATGTTCTGGTTAATACATTATTGTTAGGCAAGATACAGTGCCTATAAAATGTATTTGTGATGTTTTATTCTCTAAAGAAGTTTTCACATTTTATTTTTATACCAAATTGAATCCCAGAGGATTTATTTTTCCTTGTTTGACACTGATAGACAAACAAAACCTTTCTAATATCAAAGTGAAAGCAGACCTTTGCAAAGTGGTCTAAACTAATTACAATTTAAAATACAAAGTAACTGATGATGCAATTCAAGTCTGTATGTAGTAGATGGCAGCCATGACAGCCTTCAGTGTGTGTGTGCACAGGTCTCTCTCCACCAGCTCTGACAATTTTTCATATTTCTTCTTTTTCTTTGCAAAACTTCTCAGACTCTGTCACGTATCACGAACAGGAACAGACTTTTTCATGCTGAGCCACAAATTCTCTACTGGATTGAGATTTGGTCTCTGAACCTCCCACTCCAGGACAGTCACATTGCTGTTTGGAAGCCATTCCTGTATAGCTTTGGCTTTATGCTCAGACTTGTTGTCTTGCTAGAAAACCAAGCTTCACCCATGGAGTAGGTTTCTTGCAGACTTGATCAGAATTTTCCTCATATTTTGCACTATTCATTTTACACTCACAAGCTTTCCTGGGCCTGCTGCAGTGAAGCACTCACACGGCATGATGTTTCCCAGTTGCGTTTTTGTTAATGTGCAGCAAAACCATGGAGTTTAGTCTGACAGTCAGAAGGCTCAATTCTGGTCTCACCTGACCCCAGAACCTTCTTCCAGGTGACTTCAGAGTCCTCCATGTACCTCTTGGTAAACTCAAGTCAAGGTGTCACAGGATTTTTTTTTTTTTTAAATAATAGTTTTCTTTTTGTCACTCGCCTATAAATCTGTGACTGGTGAAGCACCCTGGGACAGCTGCTGTCTGCAGAGTCTCTTCAATCTCACCCACTGTAACTGCTTCAGAGTCCTCAGCGGTCTCTCGGTGTTCTCCCTCACTTGTCTACTTCATTTTTGTAGACAACCTTCTCTAGCAACTCCATATGATTCCTATTCCTTAATAATTGATTTAACTGGCCATTCTGTGACTTAAATATTTTCTTCCATCCATCCCCTGACTTGTGCTTTTCATGGAGTTGCCCGAGTGTTCTTTTGTCTTCATTGTGTAGGTTAGGCCACCATACTGACTCGCCACAAGTAGGCCCCTCCACATACAGTCAGGTGCATTTATACTACAATCAGCTGAAATGCCAGACAGGTGGTCTCCATTGAACTAATTATGTGACTTCTAAAACCAGTTGGCTACACCAATAAAAATTTAGTTGCGTTACATCAAACAGGGCAAATACTTAATGGTTTTATATGTGTAATTAATTTAGAGCACAACAAAAAAGTGTATTTATTTAATTAACAACCAGAAAAGCCAAATTAAATCCACTGTGATTCAATGTTGTACAACAAGAAAATGTGAAAACTTCCAAGAAGGTGAATATGTTTTTTAAAAGGAGTGGTAAGTATTTTATCGCAAATGGTATAATATGCTGTAAATAGTTTAAACTCAAACAGCCCAATGGCTCTTTAACAGAATTTCTCTGGCAAATGGGCCTGCTTCACACTTTTCGTCCAACCCGTATGTCTGTATTCGTGTTAATACTGTGTAGGAATGTAAAGTGATATAATGGAGATGGTTTGACCTTTAAAATGTCCACAAAATAAACGTGACAATTTGTGATAGATGCTCCCATCTACAGGTGGAAGAGAAGTCATCAAGACAAAGTCAAAGAGTTTGTGCATGGAGTGGTGGCACCTGACATAAAGAAGGCTGGACCTCGACCCCAAGGGCAGAATCTCAATACTTCAGATATGCAACACTGAATAAGGAAAATACTTTTTTGGACAACTAGGTAGTGTTTACTAAAGCACCATACAGAGAGATCTGCATGGACATCAGTTAAGACTTAACTGCCTTTAAAATTGTAGCATTTTAACAGACATGCACTGGGAAATACGTAAAGGTGACTTACAAAGACTAGGAAGAGAAAGAATAAAGTTGCTTGCTTTGCTTACCTTGCCTGAAGAGTCAGGAGGAGCACGGCGTTGCAGGAGAAGTTTGGCCACATCGAGACTTCCATACTTTGCAGCAACATGCAGAGGAGTGAATCCTTTCTGTTAACATTTTAAAATTGTTATATAATACTTTTCCTTCACTGGGTATCTGAGAAAAATCAGGTTTCTTATTGCTTATGTTGGGCTTCTTATCCTTGCTTTATCAATTCATTCATTTTCTAAAATTGCTTAGCTCATTACAGGGTCCTGTGGAGCTGGAACCAATCCACGCACAAGACAGAAATGAACTCTGGAAAGGACACCGGTTCATCACAGGGCGTCTTCTTATACGCCACCATAGCCAATAATACAGAGAGTCAATGGTCAGGTTAATCTGCATCTATTTGGGATATGAGAGAAACACAAATCCCAAAGAGAAGCCCCTCAGGCATAGAAGGCGCATGCACACCTGACTAATGTTGACACAGTGATCGAACTGGAAACTGAACTCAGGACTTTGGGGATGTAAGATAGCAACACTAACCGCTACATCACAGTGCTATCTTGTTAATACTTGAATTACACTTTAGTGGGATGTCTGTTGAGTAAAGAACTGCTGAGGAAAGTCAGCGACCAAGAATGACTGATGCAAGGGATGGGTCTTATGATAACCACGTATACTGGAGATACTACAAACCCTCATTGGCCAGGGGCAATGTACCGATTTAGATGGAGTGAAGTTGAGAACCACTTTAAGAAAAACAGACTTGCCTTAGTTGCCAAGGAGTGTGAAGCCCCAGCCTCTAGCAGAACAGAGGCTACGTCCACCTGTCCCTCTCTGGCAGAGATGTGTAATGGAGTATATCCGTTTGTGGTAGCTGCGTCCGGGTGTGCCATGTGCTGCAACAGCAACTGAACAATTTCAGTTTTGCCAAGTCGTGAAGCAATGTGGAGAGGTGTTTGATCCTCCTGAAATAAAATCAAAATGATGGAAATGTAATCTCTTTGGCTTTAGCGTGACTGATTCATGAAGGTATCTATTCAAAGCCTTCCTTACTTAAGATTTTAAAAGGTAAACACATACTGGACAGTTTTTAAGAATGATTTCCAATGTGTTTGATCCACCCTAAGGTGCCTATTTTAGGAATACAAGAGGAAAACAGTGTCCCTGGGAAAAAAATCATGATGGATACGCAAGAATATGCAAACTCTACACTGACAGCAATCCAGATGAGATTCGACCTCCAGTCATACAGACTGTAAAGCAATCAGTCAGCCATCATTCCTTTATCTGAAACCAAGTTTTCCACTACAAGCCTGTGTAACATGTGAACCGGAAAAAGGAGACAGCACACTCAGAAGAATGCTTCTTAATTACCTATGATTTACATTCATATATCACCGCATAATGAAGGGTAAATCCATATTAGATTACGGTAACCCTTAACTTTAAAGTCATAATACATGATTCTATTTCCAAACTGGCCCCTGATGGACGTATAGCAAAGGATAGAATGAAAACATCACTTGAGTGCCATTATGAACAAAGCTACACATCCTCTCTCTGACACACCAACACTGAGGACTTTTAGGCAACTAATTATTTAACAGAAGTGTGTCAAGAAACACGACAGAGGGGCTCCTTTATATCAATGGCAATATGCCTGTAGAGTGCCTCCCTGAGACAGGGAATGCAAAGTTTTTCTTTCTTTTTAATTTTCTTCCTTTTTAGTCACTCTGCTGTGTGTTCAGACCATAGTCTGTGTATATATATATCTTTATTTATTTATGTATCTACAGGACTTCTATAAAAAGCCAAATTTCCCCCTTGGCACAAAAGGGTCTATCTATTTATCTATTGATAATATACTGCCTTTCATATCTATCTATTCGTAATATAGTGCCTTTCATCTATCTATCAATAATATAGTGCCTTTCATATCTATCTATCTATCAATAATA